>RJWM01001673.1:107761-148684 GCA_004363535.1 Dasyprocta punctata | reverse complement strand
AGCCGGGCGTGGTGGCGCACGCCTTTAATCCCAGCACTCGGGAGGCTGAGGTAGGCGGAGCGTTGTGAGTTCGAGGCCGGCTTGGGCTACAACGCGAGTGCAAGGCCGGCCTGAGCTACATAGTGCGACCCTGCCTCAAAAAACCAGGGCCGGGAGTTTGGCTCAGTGCCTTAAGCGCCTGCCCTGGCAAGTGCGAGGTTGTGAGTTCAATCCCCGGTGCCGCAAAAAAAAAAAAAAAAAAAAAAAAAAAAAAAAAGAAATAATCATCTGATGGTGATTGGATGAAATGATAAGGACTTTCTTTGGAGCCATCTTGCAAAACCAAAACTGAGTTAATGATCAACCAGCCGGCATCCCACAGGTGGTGGGACTGGCTGGGCTAAGGAATGCTGGGCGTGGCAGGGTGTTTGCCACCCCTACTATTAGACAGATATTAGCAAGCCTGAGAGTCAAAGAGGGTCCCAAAATAGTGTGTACTGTCAGTTAATTAGAGACTTCACTGCATAACACATTTATAATCATTTGTTAGGTCTCAGACCTAAAGCAACTCCACAGAGCACAGTGACATTTTAAGGTTATATATCGTGCATATTCCTTTGGCTGTCTGGCCACCTTGCCATCTATTTCCACAACAAGGCAAACAGCATTCCTGGGGTTTCTGTTAAATACCTAGAGAAAAACACCATGCTAACAGAGAACACTTAGAAACTTAGAATTTAGAAAGCATATAGTTAATCCTTTCCTTTTACCTAGTTCAAGTTCAGCAAACTATAATATGTGGCACCACCCAGTGGCTGTCTTAAAGAGTCTTGTGAATAAATCCCAACTTTGTAAACTTTTGATCACAGGAAAGAATACCTCAATCAAGACTCACACTGCAAATCATCTACTTTAAAGAGTTTGGATAATTTTAAAATTGTTTTCCTGGGCTGCTGTCGCCTTAAAAAATGACTAGAGGGGGATGGCAATTTATCTCAGCAGCGTAAGCACCTGCCTGGCAAGCATGAGGTTGTGAGTTTGATCCCCAGTACCAAAAAATAAAATAAATGACTAGGCGACAGGGATTTAGCCCAGTGGTAAAGCACTTGCCTGGCAAGAGCAGGATCCTGAGTTTGATTCTCAATACCAAAAAAAGACTAAGTAGTTTAAAAACAACAGTTTTGAAAAATTCTCCTTTTCCTCTCTAACTGTATATACATACTGGCTTTCATTAGGGGCTGGAGTTCAGTAGTAGAGTACTTGCCTACTATGTGAGAGGTTCTGAGTTTGAGCTCTAGTGCTAAAAAAAGAAAAAGAAAAGGAAAAAAAAAGAAGTCATGCTAGAAGGGTCCATTTACAAAGTGTAGTATCGACAGTAATGTATCAGCATCACTAATCAAAAAAAGTGAGAGAAAAAACAAGGACTCTTCCTAGAGAACTCTTCTAATAAGTCCTAAGAAAACCAACTAGCTAGTATCACAAGAAAGAAAAACAACTGGAATATAGGATAGCTCTGCCACACAGCAACCTAAAACAGAATTTCACTTTACATATAGAAAATGTCTTATTCAGTTTGAAAAAAACTAAAATTCTAACTATAGAAATGTGTTTTCTCAACTTATTTTTTTGCAGCACCAGGGATCGAACTCACAACCTCACACCTGCCAGACAGGCACTTAAGCCACTGAACCAAATTCCCAGCCCTAGTCTTTTTGAGGCAGAGTCACACTATGTAGCTCAGGCCAGCCTTGCACTCATGTTGTAGCCCAAGCCAGCCTCGAACTCACAATACTCCTCCTACCTCAGCCTCCCAAGTACAGGGTTTAAAGGCGTGCGCCACCACGCCTGGCTTCTCAATTTATTCTTTGTTTTTCAAACTGGATTCCATCCCCACTGCTGCCTACACCAGTGAGCTCTCCTGGGACCAGGCTGGAGGGAGGGTTTGCATTCCATCGGAAGGGCTTCAGGCACCTGCCACCAAAGCAGGGAGCTAACAGAGGCACCACAATGTCCCCTTAAGGACTGAAGAAATCTGTAAAGTTTGAATATGTAAGAAACACAGATCAAGGCTAATCCCCTGATTTTCCATTTATTTCTTTTTTCTTCTTCAGTACTGTGGTTGGAACCCAGGGATACTGCATCACTGAGGCTATCTTATTTTACTTATATTAAGACAATCTTGCTATGTAGTTCAGGCCAGCCTCAAATTCAGTCTTCTTCCTCAGTCTCCCAAATACTGGGACTACAGGTGTGCACCACTACGTCCAGTCCTCCTGGCGCTCTTTTGATTTTTTATTTTGAGACAAGGTCTTGCTAAGTTGCCAAGGCTGCCTCGAACTTTTGATACTCTTTCCTCAGCCCTCAAAGTAGCTAGAATTACAAGTATATGCCACCATGCCCAGCTGATTTTCCACCTTTAGGTTTTTTTTTTTTTTTTTTTTTTTTTTTTTTTTTGTCTTTTTGAGACAGGGTCTCACTATGCAGTTCAGGCTGGCCTTGAACTCACTTTGTAGCCCAGGCTGGTCTCAAACTTGCAAGGATCCTCCAGCCTCAGCCTCCCAAGTGCTGGGATTACAGGATGCGCCACCACGCCCGGTTTCATTTTCCACTTTTGAAAGTCATGCTTTAAGTTAAAAACTTCTGTTCTGTAAATTTCCATTTGTCAAAAGATACTAGAGAAACGAAATTATACCTTTTCAAGAGGAAAAATAAAAACAGTTCTTCATAGAAGTCTTTTTTCTTTCTTTCTTTTTTTTTGGGGGGGAGGGCGGATATCAAATTTATGATCTTGCACTTGCCAGGCAGGTGATGTGCCACTGAGTTATATCCCCAGTCCTTAAATGTCAATGATCACAAAAACTTCTGGTTTTTCTTCGTTATAGACTTGCATTGCTGAATAAGTTATTGCTTTGACTTCTGTTCCCTAAAGTTAGGGTTAGAGAAAAAACACATAGGAAGACATTAGAACCAGAATCATTAACTTTAGCACCAACTGGCAGAAATCAAAATTTAGGATTGTGAAAAACTAAAAATCCACATGAATGAATTATCAGTATTATATGCTGATCTCATAAAAATGGAGCCAGCTTGTGTAAAAAAGAAAGAATACTGAACTAGAGTTAGGAGACAAAACTCTTAACCAGGCTTTGGTTTTGCCAACAGGGAAGCTCTCAGCAATGATGTTCCTGCTCGCCTCTCAAGTGCAAGGATTACAGGTGAGATGTGATTACAAACATGTGCCTGGCTCAACTGCTCTGTGGTAAAAAATTCCTAAAAGGTTTTTTTTTTTGTTGCTTCCATTCTCACCACTTTATGATCTATTCTTTGTCATTTAAGAACTCAAATCAAGCCTAGCACAATTCTAGTACTTGGGAGGCTGAGCCAGGAGGATCATGAGTCCCAGGCCAGCTTGGGCTATGTGGCAAAACCCTCTCAAAAAAAGAAAACAAGGCAGGATTGTTTGCAAGTTCAAGACTAGCCTGGGCTACAAAGTGAGCCCAAGGCCAGCCTGAACTGCACAGCAAGACCGTGTCTCAGAAAGACAAAAAAAAAAAAAAAAAAAAAAAAAAAAAAAAAAAAAAAAAAAAAAAAAAAAAAAAAAAAAAAAAAAAAAGAAAGAAGAAAAAAAACAATTACCTCAAACAGCTCCTAGGAGGGGCTAGGGATATAGCGCAGCAACACAGCGCCTACCTGGCAAGCACAAGGTCTTGAGTTCAATTCCCAATATGAAAAAAAAAAATTGATGATACATAGCTCCTATGATTAAAATGCTGCTTGGCCTTTCCTCACAAAAGGGTAACAAATGCATGCCCTGCCATAGCAGGCTGCGGCCCCATCTGCACAACCGACTCCACCATTCTTCCCTGCAACCTCAGCTCTAGCCGCACTGTCCTTGATGCTCCCTGAATCTAATCTATCTTCCTTCGGAGCTTCACATGTGCTTGTCCAGGAATTCTTCTGCCCTATCTCTGCTCATTCTCATCTTTCTGGCCTCCAGGCCTCCACTCAAAAGTCACTTCTGCAAACATGTCTTTTTTTGTTTGTTTTGTTTTGTTTTGAGACAGGGTCTTGCTATGCAGAGACTGGCCCTAAACTCACTATGTAGCCTAGGCTGGCCTCAAACTCATGGCAATCCCCCTGCCTCAGGGACCCAAATTCTGGGGATTACCAGATGTGCGCCACCACACCCAGCTCACAGACATGTCTTTTCTGACCACCCTTTCCCAATCCCAATTTTTATTTCATTTATTCATTCATTTTTGCAGTACTGGGTTTGAAGCCAGCACATTCCCAGTGAGCTGGATCCCTGGCAACATCCCCGCCCCCCCGACACACACCCTGCTTTTTGAAACAGCGTCTCAGTAAGTTGCCCAGGCCAGGTTTAAACTTGCAATCTTCCTACATTAGCCTCCCATAGTTCTGGGATGACAGGTGCACCCAGGTCCCACAGCTCTTATCTTGCCCAGATGGCACTACTATATTTACCAGCTGAAATTATATTTACTTGTTTACATGTTTGGCTCTCTCCTCTCACTAGATTTTAAGTTCAGTGAGGGCAATGATCTCATTTTGTCCTGTTATCTTTACCTAACATACCTAAAATAATGTCTAGGCAAGTATTTGCTGAATATATGTATGAAGTAATGAATGGATGGGATATGGATTAGTGGAGAGAAGGTAAGGACGACATCAAAGCCAGAAAGATTTTTTTTTTTTTTTGTGGCACCAGGAATCGAATTCACAAGCTCGTGCCTGCCAGACAGGTACTTAAGCCACTGAGCCAAACTCCTGGCCCTAGTTTTTTGAGGCAGGGTCGCACTATGTAGCTCAGGCTAGCCTTGCGCTCATGTTGTAGCCCAAGCTGGCCTCGAACTCACAACGCTCCTCCTACCTCAGCCACCCGCTGAGTGCTGGGATTAAAGGCGTGTGCCACCACGCCTGGCTTAGAAAGGTATTTTTAAACCAGGAAATATTCCAGGTACCAGATTTTTCTTTTTACTTGATAATTTATTCAAAAACTAAGAAGTAGCCAGGCATGGTGGTGCATGCCTTATAATCCCAGCATTTGGGATTCTGAAGCAGGGGGATTGCTGTGAATTTGAGGCCAGCCTGGATAAAAGAAATAGCAGAGCATGGTGCTGCACACCTGTAGTCTCAGCACTCTGGGAAGCTGTGCAAGGAGACTCATGAGTCTGAGCCTAGCCTAGACAACTAACAACTTAGCAAGATTCCATCTCAAAGTAAAAGAGGACTGGGGATGTAGCTCAGTGCAAAGACCCTGAATTCAATCCCCAGTACTGGAAAAATAAGATTATTTGTATTGGGAGTACCAGGCAAGGTGCTGCATGCCTATAACCTCACCACTCAGGAGGATCACCAGTGTCAACTAGCAAGGCCCTGTCTCAGAAAAAAAATAAATTCTAACAGTTGAAAATGATAGGAAATTCAAACTTCAATGTCCATGAATAAAGCTCAGTAAAACACAACCATACTAATTTATGTATTACCTATGGCTGATGAAGTAATTGTTCTTCTGATACTCTTGGCCACAAAGCTTACAACTATTTGGCCTTTTACAGAAAAACTTTGCCAACTTTGTTACTACAGATTTAGTTATTACAGAGTAAGGCCACACAGGTTGGCAAATACAGAACCCAGAGAAGCACAGGAGGTAGAGAGTATTTTAGAGAATGTCTGGTCCCACATCTTCACTGTAGAAGAAACTAAGGCTCAAAAAGGCAAAGGGATTTTTCAGTTGCACAATCATCTGTAACATCCCTGGCCCTAGAGCCCAATGCTGATTCCTACTCACCAAACCAGACTTGTGAAATCACAGCACTTTATTGCATCGAGATAAGTCAGAGAAATTTAAGAAAAACTTATCACTTCACACTAATTATCAGAACTAACTGAAGTGTATTGTCACATACATGGGCTCTATGGTAAGGAAGCATAAAGTGTTTTAAAGGGTTATACTTTAAACATACCTGAGGATGCTTGGAAAGTGAAAATTCTTCTCCCCACCTTGATAAGAAAAAATAAAACATTAACATTTCCAAAATTTTACAGTTGTTCTTATTTATTTATTTATGGTCTTTTTGAGACAGGATTTCCCTTTGCAGTTCAGGCTGGCCTTGGGCTCACTTTGTAGCCCACAATGGTACTAAATTTGCAGTGATTCTCCTACCTCAGTCTCCAGTGCTGGGGCTACAGGTGTGCACCACCACACCCAGCTTGGATATGATATTTAACACTGTCTGTCTGATATTACACTTAATATTATAGTCTTTTGTGTGTGTGTGTGTATAGTGCTGGGGATATATTTTAAAACAGCCTTATAAATGTGTTTCAGATATTAGAAAGTCAGAGAGATGGGAAGCATAGGAGAATGAAATTGCACTTTGGTTTGTTAGCAAATACTGCTATGGTGGGGTACTTAGGTTTCCACCAGTTTCACCCAAGGTGGACAGTTGCTCCCTCAAGAACAAGTGCCTAATACAATGAGCTGCTGGTAGATTCTTACTAAACACTGCTGAATTAGTATTTCACAATAGGGGATCAGGTTTAAAATATTTACTGTGCTCAAAGTTATAGAACAAATTCAGTAAGAGCTCCCATGAAGAAAGCAAATCAAGTAGCACAAACACAAAATACTACATTCTGCCAACATGGTCTGAGCTTGGTCTGCATGTTACAATTTTCCCAAAATGTCAACAATCTATATAAAGAAAGCCCTGGAACTTGTCTTTTTCTAAAACTTGGAGAATGTTTATCTCTCTTCCTTCGACACTAATGTTTCAAATGACCATCAAAACATGTAATAGCTTTTTTTCTTTTTTTTTTTTTTTTTGAACCAGGGATCAAACTCATGACCTTGCGCTTGCCAGACAGGTGCTTGTACCACTGAGCTAACTCCCTGGCCAAAACATTTAATAGTAGAAACAGCAGAAGACCACAAGTTCTAGCTCAGCCTGGGCAATTTAATAACCTAGAGAGACACTGTCTCAAAAAAAAGTTCTGGGCAGTAGCTCAGCACAGAGGCCCTAGGTTCAATCCCCAGTACGGCCAAAAAAAAGTTTTCCAATTCTGTTCAACCGCTTCTTAGCTAAGTACCTCTGGAAGAGTCTGTTTCTTTACCTAATTAAATTTTCAAAGAAAAAAAAAAAAGCCAGGTGTGGTGACCCATGCCTATAAACAGCACTCAGGAGGCTGAAGCAAGAAGACGACTGCAAGTAGGAAAGCCAGCCTGGACTACATAGTTCAAGGCAACTATATAGTGAGACATTGTCTCAAACAAACCAATAAATACAGCCGGGGATATAGTTCAGTGGCACAGTGCCTCCCTGGCAAGGGCAAGGTCCTGAATTCGATTCCTGCACCACAAACAAATACAAAACAACCAATAAATAAGTAAATAAATAAAACCTAAAATATTTAATTAAGTGGTTGAAGAAACAAGTTTAGTCTAAGTGACCTAACCAAGTGTTTTTAACTCTGGAAGGAGAAGGAAAGGTGTAATTTGTAGAGAAGGAGTTGCTTTGAATGGGTTTAGAAATGAGAATTTATGAGAAAGATAAGTCAGTTTTTCCCATAAAACTGGGCTTTATGCTATGCCATTTAGCAATTACATAGCTGTATTTCTTCCTCTTCCTCCTTAAAATCAACGAACTGGGAAGCAGGCTCTCTGTGTGTGTGTGTGTAATGCTGGGGATGGAACTCAGGACTCTTACTGAACTACAGCCCCAGTCATATTTTTATTTCTATTTGAGACTGAATCTTGCAAATCATTAAATTGCCCAGGGCTGGAACTTTCGATCCTCCTGCCTCAGCCTCCCAAAGTGCTGAGTTTACAGGCCTGCACCACCATGACCTGCAGAAATTAGGTTTCACAACCAGAGTCAACCTTATTCTGACAAGGGTTGAGTCCTCTAAATCTTAGGTGATCCTCACACCTTGGCATCTCATAAAGCTCAATCTGTAAGGCCCAGCCAAATGCAAATGATCCTGACTTCACAAATGTTAACTGTCTCTCTACGTGGAATTCAGTGAGGAATACAACTTTAAAATTTGTCTTGCTACTTGAAGAATTTTAACTTACCCAATTGAACGTAATTTGAAATTTCTTTGATCAATACTAAGTACTTTCACTTCCTAAAGAGGGAAAAAAAGGTTTTTCTTTTAAAAAATTCACATTAAAAAAATTCACATTAAACCATTTACTAAAACATGACTAGGTTTCCACTTTGCCTAGAAAGGAGCATGCAATTTCTCGGAAGCAAACAAAATTTACATGTTAATTAAAACAGAACAAAAAGCTACGGAAATAGGGTTTTTTTAAACCATATTCAATGGAAGTATTCATGAAAAATATACAAGTATTTTGATATACAAATATGTGATGGCACATACCTCCCCAGTACTAGGGAGGCTGAGGTAAAATGATCTTAAATTATAAAGCTATGTATCAAGTTCAAGGTCATCTTGTACTACATAGCCAGACTGTTCCTTTTTTTTGTCTTTTTCCCCCTCTGTGGATTTTTTTTTTTAAAGAGAAAAAAAACTTCAAAACAAGTTAACAGGAGGGTAACAATGCTTAATACATTGCGTCTTGTTTTCAAATTAGTTACTCAGAGTATAAAATATGGGCACTTAATTGTCCAAACAAAAAACCTTTCTTTTCAATGAACTAAGAGAAATCAGTAGTATAACTATCTTAACAGTTCTCTGGACTTGCTCTCTTGGACTTGTTGCATCAACATGGTCAAATGCACCAAGGTCAGCAATGTGGGTAAAAGTGGTACACGCTGTGGTGCTTCACTTCAGAAAATGGTGAAGATAATTGAAATCAGCCAGCACACCAAGTACATCTGCCCCTTCTGTAGCAAGATGAAGATGAAGAGACGGGCTGCAGGGATCTGGCACTGTGGTTCCTGTATGAAAACAGTGGCTGGCAGTACCTGAACCTACAATACCACATGTGTGATAACAGTCAAGTCAGCAATCAGGAGACTGAAGGTATTGAAAGACCAGCAGAAGCTCTACTATTTGACACATTCCAAGCCTATAATAAATGGGTTAATTTATGAAAAAAAAAAAACTATCTTAACTATCATATATTTATATATATTTCTTTCCCTTCCTTTTTCCTCTTTCCCATCTGTTTCTCTTTCCTCTTGAACAGTTTCTCCCCATTTCACAACATCTATTTTACATTTTGGATCTTACTTACTTTCAGTTTTTCATACTAGGAAGACAATATATTTGCACATGTGCATCTGATTTATTTCACTTATGAGTATGGTTTTTTTGTTCGTTTTTGTTTTTTTGTGGCACCAGGGATCGAACTCAACTTCGCGCCTGCCAGACAGACACTTAAGCCACTGAGTCAAACTCCCAGCCCTAGTTTTTTGAGGCAGGGTTGCACTATGTAGCTCAGGCTGGCCTTGCGCTCACGTTGTAGCCCAAGCCGGCCTCAAACTCACAACGCTCCTCCTACCTCAGCCTCCCAAGTGCTGGGATTAAAGGTGTGCACCACCATGCCCGGCTTGAGTATGGTCTTGAGTTACATCCATTTACCTATAAAAGTCTCCAGTTTATTCTTCTTTATAGCTAAGTAGTACTCCATTGTATAAAAAGTCACATCTTTTTTATCCATTCCTTGGTTGATAGACATTTGGGTTGTTTCCTAGATACAGCTATTACAAATTGTGTGGCTATGAATACGGGTGCATATATATTGCTGTGGTACAATGTTTTTAATTCTTCTGGGAAGATACTCAGAAGGAGAATAGCTGGGTCAAATGGGACCTCCAATTCTAGTTTTTTGAGGAATCTCCATATTGGCAACCTGGCCAAGAGTCCAGATTGTCTGTCTTAAGAGTACAGCAAGAAGCCGGGTGTGGTGGTGCACACCTTTAAGAAGGATCTTGTCCTGGAATATAATCCTAGGATGACTCAAGGGGGCATAGATGATCATATGGTAAGAAGTCAATGGGACATGTCAAATAGGATAATCCCAAACCTTCATTTTATCCCATAGGGAAGTAGGCAAAATTAGCCATTGTGAATTTGTGGTCACCATCTCCACACTGATTTTCAGAGTAGTTGCACCAGTCTGTACTCCCACCAACAATGGAGAAGGGATCCTTTTTCCCACAGCTCCTTCAGCATTTGTTATTGCTTGATTTCTTTGTGACAGCCATTCTTTCCAGAGTGAGATGGAATCTTTTACTTTGCATCTCTCAAATGGCCAGTGATGTTGAACATTTTTTCATATATTTATTTGTTGTTTATATTTCTTCATCTGAAAGATGTATTCATCTCAGATGCCCATTTTTAACTGGGTCTTTATTTTGGGAGGTCTGACTTTTTTTAACTTTTTTTTTTTTTTTTTGTACTGCGGATCGAACTCACAACCTCACACTTGCCAGGCAGGCACTTGTGCCACTGAGCTAAACCCCTGGCCCATTTTTTAAAATTCTTTATATGTTCTTGACAATAATCTGAGAAAGAGCTGGCAAACATTTATTCCCACATTGTGGGTTCTCTTTACTCTGTTGGTGGTTTCTCTTACTGTACAAAAACTTTCTAATAAGATGAGATCCCAGTTCTTGATTCGCTGTGATAGTTCCTGTGCAATTGAGGTTTTATTCATAAGGTTTTTGCCTACACCTACGTCTTCAAGTTTTACCTATTCTATCTTCCAGCAGATTTAATGTTTGTTTTAATATTTGGATCTTTAATGCATCTGAATTTAGTTTAGTGCATGGTGAAAGATATGGGTTCAATTTTCATCTTCAGCATGTGCAGTGCTAGGTTTCCAGCACCATTTATTAAAGAGGCTGTCTTTCTTCCAGTGAATGTGTTTGGCACCTTTGTCAAAGATAAGGTGGCTTAGTCTGGAGTTGGTTCTGCATTTTCTAATCTGCTCCATTGATCTTCAGGTCTGTTTTTTTTCCCCAGTACCATGCTGTTTTTATCACAGTAGCTTCATAGTATAATTTCAAGTCAGGGATTTTGATGTCCCCTTCCTTTCCTTTGTGGCACAGAACTGCCTTTGCTAGTTTAGGTCTCTTCTGGTTCCAAATGAATTTTAAGACTGTTTTATCTAATTTCATGAGACATGCTATTGAAAATTTTATCAGAATTTCATTAACTCTATATAACAGTTTTGGAAGTATGGACACTTTCACCATACTGCTGCTTCCTACCCAAGAGTAAGGGGAATCTTTTTTCCGATATCCTCTTCAATCTCCTTTTTCAGAGTATTGTAGTTTCCAGTGTAGAGGTCTTTTACATCCTTCATTAGATTGATCCCTAGGTATTTCTTTCTTTTTTCTTTCTTCTTCTTTTTTTTTTTTTTTTTTGGATGCTACTGTTAAAGGTATTTCCCTAATTTCCCACAGTGAAATTTTTTTATTTGTGTACAGGAAGGCTATTGAGTGTTGACTTTGTATGCAGCTACACTACTGAATTTGCTTATTAAATCTACCAGTCATTTAGTGGAGTTTTGGGGGTCTTCTAAGTAGTTATCATGTTGTTCACAACTAATGACAATTTACTTCTTCCTTAACTATCCTTATTCCTTTTATTTCTTTCTCTTGTCTAATTGCCCTGGCTAAAGTTTCTAGGACTATGTTGAATAAGAGTGGAGACAGTGGATATCCTTGTCTTGTTCCTGATTTTAGAACGCTTTCAGTTTTTGTCCATTTAGTATGATGTTGGCTGTTGGTTTGTCATAGATAGCTTTTATCAGATTGAGATAAAGACCAACTATTCCAATTTTCTGTAGGGTTTTTATCATGAATAGGTGCTGGACTTTGTCAAAAGTTTTTTCGGCATCTATTGAGATGACCCTATGACTTTTGTCCTTGGCTCTGTTAATATGGTGCATTACATTTATGGTTTTACATACATCGAACATTGAACCATCCTTGCAACCCTGGGATGAATCCCACTTGGTCATGGTATGTACTCTTCTTGATGATTTGCTGTATTCTGTTTGTCAGTATATTATTGAGGACTTTTGCGTCTATGTTCATTAGGGAAATTGGCCTGTAATTCTCTTTCTTAGTTGGTTCCTTAGTTGGTTTCTTGTTGGTTTTGGTATCAGGGTAATACCTGCTTCCAGGAATGAAGCTGGGAGTATTGCTTCCCTTTTAATTTCATTAAAAACTTTGAGTCACATCAAGAGAGAACTGATCCACCTTCCGGGGCCTGGCCCTGCACAGACCCCAGAAGAGAACCAGAATGGGCCCGTTTGGACCACAACCTGCTGGGCCCATGCAGCACTGGTGCGCAGGCTTGAAATCAAGGACATAGTATTCCCCCTCTCCCCCACCCCGTAAGCAACCTGCTGCTTCTGAGGTTTGGGTAAATTGATAGCAACTGGGGAACATTGAGCAACTAAATGTTGGTATTTTTTCATAGATTTTATAGGCCTCTGATTGGCAGCCTGAGCATCTCATTGGAAGATGACAGTAGGCAATATGGCAAATATGAGGGACTCTCTTCTGTCTTGCCTTCGAGGCCCAATATGGTTCTCACTGTTTTGCTTTACTCTGATCATTATTATTATTTTTTTTGCTTTATTTTATATTCTGTTTTTATTGGTTTTATTCTGTTTTGTTTTTTGGTTCAATACTACACCTGTTGGAATGGTCAGCTAGTCTGAAGATAACAAGATATACTATAGTAGCTATTGTACCCACATTATCGATCTTTGAAGTTCTGTATCAGTTCCACTGCTTTATTTTAATTGACTTTGTTCTGTTATGTTCTGCTGTATTTTACTATCTTTAAAATAAAAAAATTAAAAAATAGTTTGAGAAGCAGTGGTGTTCATCTTCTCTAAATTTTTTATAGAATTCAGCAGTGAACCCATCAGGGTCTGGGTTCTTCTTTGTTGGTAGGTTTTTAATTAAATCTTCAATTTCACAATTTGATACTGGTTTATTTAGGATTTTTCTATCTTCTTAATTCAGCTTTGGTAATTCACATATATTTAAGAATCTGTCGATTTCTTCTGCAATTTCCATATTATATTACAAGTTTTCAAAGTAGACATAGATGATCTTCTGGATTTCTGCAGGGTCCATTGTTATTTCACCCTTTTTGTTCCTAATTGCATGAATTTGAGTCTTTTCTTTCCTTTTTTGATAAGGCTGGATAAGTTTACTGATTTTATTTAATCTTTCAAAGAATGAACTCTGATTCATTGATTCTTTGTATTATTTTCTTAGTCTCTAATATGTTAATTTCTACTCTGATCTTCACAATTTCCTCCTTCATATGAGCTTTTGGCTTAGCCTGCTCTTCTTTTTCTAGAAGTTTAAGGCTCATCATTAAATTGTTTATATGTGATTCCTCTGTTTTTCTGATATGGGTATTCACCACTATAAACTTGCCTTTTAGGACTGCTTTCATTGTTTCCCATAAGTTCTGGAACATTGTATTATCATTATAATTATAGAAACTGTCTAATTTCTTCTTTAATTTCATCTGTGACCCACTGGTTGTTCAGGAGGATGTTATTTAATTTCCATGTGTTTATGAAGTTCTTGTGGTTTGTCATAGGATTCCAATTTCATTGTACTGTGATCTGATAGTATGTATGGGATAATTTCAATTCCTTTGCATTTACTTAAGCATGTTCTATAAGCTAGTATGTGCTCTATTTTGGAGTATATCCCATGTGCAGCTGAGAATTTGTAGTCTGATGTTGTTGGGTGGAACACTCTGTAGACATCCACTAAGCCCATTTGTTCAAATGTTTGGTTCAGTTCTAATATTTCATTGTCTTTTGTGTAGTTGATCTGTCTTTTTGTGACAGTGGGGTATTGAGGTTTCCCAATACAATTGTATTAGGGCTTATATGAATTTTTATGTCCACTAATAACAGTTTTATATACCTGGATGCACTGGCATTTGTTGCATGCATATTTATGACTGTTATCTCTTCCTCTAGGATTGTTTCCTTTACAAGGATGTAGTGACTTTCTTTGTCTCTCTTAATCAGTCTAGGCTTGAAATTCACTTTGTCTACAAATAGCTACCCCTGCTTTTTTTCTGATTTTCCCATGCAGTATTGTTTTCCATTCTTTGACTTTTAGTCTAAATTTCTTTTTAAATATTTCTTGTATGCAGCATATTGTTGGATATTGCTTTTTGATCCATTTTGCCAGTCTGTGTCTTTTGATTGGTGAACTGAGACAACTAACATTGACAGTTATAACTGATATATACTGATTTATCCCTGTCCTGTTATTTTCCTGTTGTGGGCTTCCTCTCCCACCCCCTGCTCCATTTAACTGTTTGCCTGGCCAGGTGGATTCCTTCTGTTGGGGTTTATGCAGTTGTAATCCTTATCTCTAAAATGTCCTTTGAAACATTTTGGAGTGCTGGTTTGATGGTCATAAATTTCCTCAGATGTTCTTTGTCAAGGGAATATTTTATTTCTCCATCAGTTTTGAAAGACAGTTTTGCAGATGTACAAATCTGGATTGAAGTTTGTTTTCCTTTAGAACATGAAATACTTCACTGCAAGCTTTCCTTGACTTCAGGGTTTGTGCTGAGAAATCAGCTGTGATTCTAATGGGCTTCCCTTTATAGCTGATTTGTTTCTTTTCCCTAGAAGCTTTTAAGATTTTATTTTTATGTTGAACTTCTGGAACCTTGATTATATGACTGGTTGTGGTTTTTTCTGTTGTGGCTAATTGGAGTTGTATATGCCTCACTTATCTGTATATCCAATTTTTTCCCTACCTGGGAAGTTTTCTGCCATGACGTCTGTGAAGTTTTTTTTTTTTTTTTACATCATTTGTGCTATCTCCTGCTTTTCATTGATGTCAATCAACTTAAATTATTCTTCTTTACATTGTCTAGCAGGTGCTGGCTTGATTTCCCATGGTTCCTTCCATTTTAAAGAAATCTTTCTTTTTATCATTGCTAACGGCAAGCCTGTCTTCTGTACCTGAGATCCTGTCCTCACATTGGCTTAATCTGCAGCAGATGCTTTCCATGGATTTTTATTCTCCTGGATATCTGCTTGATTCTGCCTTATGGGTTCCATTTCTTTCCTATACTGACTGTTCATGGCTTCCATAGTTTTCTTAGGCTCCTCTATTTTTTTGTATCTGCTCTAGAGCCACTAAGCATGGTTTTCATTGTGTATACTATCTCTGCAGTTATGAGAAATTATTTCTGAGTTGACTTTTTTCTAGAGCTTCATTCACTTGCTTCATTTTTACAACTTCAGAGCAGCCAGGTGGGCAGCTTTCGGGTTATCCCACCTCACTGCCCCCTCAGTTTGCCTTTGGTGAACTGTATGCCTGGGGTTGCATTTTATTTAAGTGTCATCTCACTTTCTTTTTTTGTTTGTTTGTTTAATTCCTGGGGTGATGCTTATAAGTTGATGATGGTGGGTTGCTTTATTTCTAGTATTTAGAACCCTTAGGAAATGACTACTTCTATGAGGTATCTTCCAAGTGTAATCAGTTTTTGGGTTCTGAGTCTGTTGCAAGATCCCATATCTTCACTTTGTTGGCGATGAGAAGTTGCTGCCTGTTTGGTCCAACCCCTGGTTCTTTGGCACTGTGCCACAGTATTTTCTATGACCCTTAATCAATCTTAGTCTTGGAATACTAGGAAGAATAGCTATTTAGAACAATTATGTCATTTTTTGCTAAAGTTGTACCATCAACAATAACAGTAGCATCAATCACAGTGTAGAAAATGACAAGCTGAGGTAACCATTAATTTGCCAACTTGAACTAGATCTGTGGTTACATAACAAAATCTAAAACTGACTGGAAAATTATATGCAGTATGTAAGTTCTTAATATGTCAATTTTACCTTCAGGGGTTAAAATTTAAAAGGGATTAGGGAAAAAATAGAGAGGTAGAGAGGAGGAAGAGGTTAGAAGGCTGAAGGACAAAAGGGAATGATGCTAACTTCAGGAAACTGGTGTAGAAGACTGGAGGGAAAGAGAGGAGATAAAAAGAAGAACAGGCTGGGTGTGGTGGCGCACGCCTTTAATCCCAGCATTTGGGAGGCTGAGGTAGGAGGAACATTGTGAGTTCGAGAAGGGCTTGGGCTACAACGTAAGGCCGGCCTGAACTACATAGTGTGACCCTGTCTTGAAAAAAAATAGGGTCAGGAATTTGACTTAGAGCCTTAAGTACCTGCCAGGCAGGTACAAGGTTTGAGTTCAAGTCCCAGTACTGCAAAAAAAAAAAAAAAAAAAAACCAGAGAACATCCACAAAGAGACTAGAAACCACGTTCACTCACATAAAAACAAGATCAAACACCCAGGGATTTAGCTCAGTGGTATAAGTGCCTGCCTGGCAAGCATGAGATTGTGAGTTCAATCCCCAGCACCAAAAAAAAAAAAAAAAAAAAAAAAAGAACAAGGAAAAAAAACACCCACTACAACCACCACCACCAAACAAGAGAGAAAAAGTCTACATCCAGGTTTGTTTCTGCTGTCACTGGTAGACAACATGTAGAGACAGAGTCCCAATCTGTGTTGATTTATCCCAGCAGTAAGTAGCTTTTTGGCAGGGTAGTGGATAATCTCAGGGAGCCTGCACCTTCTGGCTGAGACCAGACACATTCAGCCTGCACCCCTCAGTGCATCTTCTGTGGGCCTGAGCCCAGCTGGGAGCCACTAGATAGAGCCAGCAGCCACTCCGAGTTTGGAGCTCAGTCAGCCCCTCTTGAAGATGGCTCCCAGCCAATTGCTCTCTCCCATATGGGATGACTGAGTCCTTAGCACTCATCACCAGCTAGTGCAGTCCTTCACATTCACTGCTCCAAGCCAGTGCTGTTTCTCCATGGAGGCCTCTGGGGGCACAGGCAGTCACCATGTGTTCACAAGTTTGAAATGCTACTCTTATGCAGTGAGTCCTGTCTCAAGAGAGAAGGCGCTGCTGGCTACATCTTTCTTCTTTGTTGAAGTTTCTCTCGTCCCTCTGTCTGTGGGCTTCAATTCGTGCTTCAGATCTTTCTTGGGTCCAGGGGACCCACTTCCCTCCTTCCTGTCTTCCTCATGTTGCAATATTCCAGTATCTGGACAGCAACACTCACAGAAGCTTTTTCTCTGCTGTTTACTACTCCATCACCTTGGTGCAGTCTTTCTGTTTGTTTTTTGAGGCAGGACCCTGCTGTATATTCTCACCTTATCTTGAATTCACTATGGAGTCCAGGCTGGCCTCATACTCATAGTGCTCCTTCTGCCTCAGTCTTCTGAGTGCAGGGATTACAGGTATGCACCACCATGCCCAGCTGCCTTCAGAATATTTTTTTCCTTCAGCCTATTTTTATATGATACTTCAAGCATATGAGCTCTGTTGGACGAGTGACTCAGCAGTCATAGTAGAGCTGATAAAAGACTAGAGGAACGAAGGAAGCAGGGAAGGTCAGATGTGTTAAACAATAATGTTGGGAAGGTGTGGTCTTCCCTCTAGAGATGGACAGCAGTAAGCAATCTCCATCTGGCTTTTCCTTTCCTTGCATTAAGGAAAACTGAAAGTAGAATTCAACTTTGGCCACAGTGACAGACCTGCCATACTTCAAATGAAACTGAAGGATGGATATAAACATAGCTCAAACATGGGGAGATGTAAAGTGTGGATGAAGCAGGGAATGGTAGGATGCATGTCTGTAATCCCAGGGGAGGCTGAAGTAAGAGGATTACAAGTTCAAGTTCTGCCTAAGTAACTCTGCAGCACCCTGTCTCAAAATGAAAAACATAAAGGACTCCAATGTAGCTCAGTTTCACAGCACCTGAGGGTTTGACACCCAGTACCACCAAAAAAAAGGGGGGGATGAAGACTGTTGATGCATTTCCAGATACCCCGCACTCTTTTGAGATACGGTTTCACTATGTAGTCCAGGCTGGACTCAAACTTGTGATCCTCCTGCTTTAGCCTCCCAAGTACTTTAATATGGGACATGTGCCACCATACCCACTTCAGTTACATCCTTATTATATAATCCTAATCAGTGACAAGGTGAGAGATCTAAGTACAAAATGCATACACACAGGCAATATCAGGTTAACCAAGAACTGCCTACAATTTATGCAAATCATTATCATATTACATATCTGTATGGATTGATTTGCCATTATATGTTCTATTTTAAATCATTTGTTCAACTTTTTTTTTCAATGGAGTTTTTTTTTTTTTTTTTTTTTTTTTGTGGCACCAGGGATCAAACTCACAACCTCACACCTGCCAGGCAGGCGCTTAAGAGTAGAAAAATTTACTGAGGAATAGGAATAGCTACTGAGGACAGGAGGAGTCCCAAATGGGTTGCCCTCAACTTTAAAATATGAATTAAGAGCCTATTCGCTCAATGAAAAAGAAAAACTATTGCTTACCCGGGGTATGAAGAATTCATCAGCACTGAACTTATAAAGCCATTCATCCAAAAAGTGAAACAGAAGAGACTGCAAGTCATCTCCTACACAGGATTAAAAAGGGCCATAACAGTATAATGTTTAATAACCCTGGTTTCTAAAACCATTTTCAATTTACAAATGCAATGAATTTCTTAGGCCAGTTGAAAAAAGGAAAAATAGGTTCACAATCAATTTTGTTCTTATTGTAGAAATGCACTCAAGATGCAAAACACTGAGCATTTGTATAACTTCTTCCTTGTGAATGAATCGGTTACCTTGGGCTTCTACTTCTACTGTCTGGAGAGGCTCCACAGTCCCAGTGTCTGTCATGTAAGCAAACATGGCCATGGCACACTGCTCAAAAGCTTCCTCCAGAGTCTCCCCCCATGCGTGTAACCTGAAGAAACATAAGTGTGTTTTGTGTTGCATAATCCATAGCGAGAGAAAACTCGACAGGAAAGTCCAAATAAAATCAGCTTGATAAATACGAAACTAAAGACACTTTTTTTTCTTTTTGTAGTAGTGAGGATTGAATTCAGGGTCTTCACAATGAGCTACATCCCCACCCATTTTCAAATTATTTTACTAGACAGAGGGTCTTGCTAGACTGCCCAGGCTAGCCTACAACTTTTGATCCTCCTGCCTCAGTCTCCCAGAGTACTGGGATCACAGGCATGTACCACCACACTTGGCTGGAAACTAAAAGCTTTTAAATCATCATCTTCACGTTCAAAACAGAAGAATCACAATGAAAGTAGAAAAATCAAAAATTAAAACTAGGGACACCCAGATTAAAATATTCAGCATTCCTGTTTAACAACAGCTTCAAAAGAATAAAGTCCAGCTATACTCACTGGACATCTGCTGTATGATCCAAATCTGAAGGAGAGAGGGAAAAACATAAGTTATTAAACTTGATTCTCAAAAACACAGGGAAGTAACTCGAGTTTATTATTAAGAACATCATCCTTAAGGGACAAGAAAATGTGAGGCAGCCCAGGCCGTTTGCTGTCTACTTACTGCACAAAGTTAACGGCTGTTAGGGGTTGGCTTCTTTTGTTGTTTTGGGGTATTTTGGTTTTTAATTTTTTGAGACAGGGTCTCATTATGTACCTCATGCTAGCCTCAAACTTGCTATGGAGCCTAGGAGACCTAGAACTTGTGGTCCACCTGCCTCAGCCTGCGCTTGCTGGGACTTCAGGCATGAGCCACCACCACGAGCCACCACACCTGGATGCGCACTGTTTTTTCTTACTGCAAAGGTTTGTATTTAAATGAATAACAATTTCTGGACGGCAGCAAGGCCTGAGCCTTTTAGGTGTTGTAAAAAATCTCTAAGCTGAGCATGGGCTACACACACTTGTAGTCCCAACTATGAGGAGGCTGCCCCGAGAAGATCACATGAGTCCAGGAACTCAGACCAATCTAGACAATATTAAGGACCCTATCATTTTTGTTTTGTTATTTTAACATACTAGTGATTGAACCAGGGGCTTCACACAAAGATACATCCCTAGCTTTTGTTGTTTGGTTTTTTTTTGTTTGTTTTTTGTTTTTTGTTTTTTTAAGAACAGAAATATTTATTGAGAGAAAGAAAGCTTCTGTCTGAGAGAGAGACAGAAGGGGTCCCGAGTGGGTTGCTCCCTAGCTTTTGTTTTAATTTTTGATTCTGAGCTAGGATCTTGCTAAGTCACGAAGTTACCTAGGCTGGGCTCAAACTTCTGATCCTCCTGCCTCAGCCTCCGACAGAGCTAAGATTACAGGAACACAAAATAGTTTTAGAAAATAAATTCCACAATAAATATTAGCATTTTCCTAATCTCACAAGAAGACGAAACGTCACAATGTCTACTATACCATGCTCCATTGGATCTGTTATCTCAGCACTTTCAGAGCCTATTCTTCACTCGTATCATGACTTCCATCAGTTCTTTCCATTTAGCATCACAGGAGTATTAGAGTCAGAAGGAATTCTTAGGAGATTTAACATAGTTCCTAATATATAAAAAGGAACGTGAGATACAGAGAGTGTGTGGCTTTTTCAGGACTGCATTGTTGTTTATAGGTAGAGCTGGAAACTGCAATAGAGGTTTCTTGACTCCCACGTTAGTGCACTTTAGCATATTGTCTGGTGGCACTCAAAATGAAAATTCATCACTCAGAAACATTATTATGGACTTAGAAAGTTTCAGGCATTTAGGGTCTCAATGCACTTAGGGCCTCAATGACCAGCAAAGATAAAAAACTAAAGAAAATAACACAGTTTTTTATTTATTTACTTTTTTTTCCTTTGAGACACAGGGTCTCACCATGTAGTTCAGATGAGCCTGAACTTCATAGTGAAACCCTACCTCAAAGACCAAAAAAAAAAAAAAAAGCAAATGAAATGTTTATCACATCAACAAGAGATAAACAAGAATAAATGTACAGTGGAAGACTCCTCAGCAATAAAAAGAAAGCATGAATTACTGTACATGCATTAACATGAACCTCAAATCATCATGCTGAGTGAAAACTGCAGAACTCTTAGTATGAAACTTCATCTAAACTCCAGCACTTGCTGGGGATTTAGCTCAGTGGCACAAATGCCTGCCTGGCAAGCATGGGGTTGTGAGTTTGATCCCCAGTATCACAAAATAAAATAAAATAAACTCCAGCACTTGACCAAACTAACACGGTTTCTACCAGCATAAGGCTGTATACCTAGGATGGCCCAGGGATGCAGACAAGTGAGGCCTCAGCAGGGGCAGAATTCACTGTTTCAGATGTTCAACATCTGACCTCCCTTACTTAGATAAGCAAGTTCTAAAAAGGGCTTACAATTTTGAATACAGTTTATTATCTCTTACAACTCAGAAGTATCTTTCATCAAGCCAGGCGTGATGGTGCATGCCTTTAATCCCAGCACTCGGGAGGCTGAGGTAGGAGGAGTGTTGTGAGTTTGAGGCCGGCCTGGGCTGCAAAGTGAGCACAAGGCCGGCCTGAGCTACACAGTGCGACCCTGTCTCAAAAAACTAGGACTGGGAGTTTGACTCAGTGGCTTAAGTGCCTGCCTGGCAGGTGCGAGGTTGTGAGTTTGATCCTCAGTACCACCAAAAAAAAAAAAAGTATCTTTCATCAAGGACCTGAGAAACATTCCCCTGAAATGTAATCATTCTTAAGCAACAGTCCTCTGTCTCCCGGTCTTTGTGGGAAGACAGAATGTTGTCTTCCATAACTGGAGCCAGCAGGCATAACTGGCCTCACTGCATTTACACCGACAACTTTTCAGACTTTGTCACTTCTCACCCCTGCCCCACCTCATTCTCCTTGTAAAATACTCAATCATCACTGTACACAGTGGAATGGAGCTCAGTTCTTTCTCCTACTGCCAGTAGTTACTGAAAGAAATATCTGACCTGATTTAAATAGTGTCCAGCAGTATTATCTTTAACATAAGTGAAGCCAGAAATAAAGGAACCTGCATGTGTAACTGCATTTGGATGTTTCCACTTCCAGCTATAGTTTTTTAACTGTCATTTCCTCTTGCCCCTTTCCAGGAGTTAACTGGAAAAGGGCAAGAGGACACATTCTAAGGTGATAGAAGTGTCCTATAGCTTGACAGAACTGTATTTTTGTTTTTTTCAAATTTTTTGTTTGTTTGTTTAGAGAAAGGGTCTCATTATATAGTGAAGGCTGACCTTGTACTCATGGCAGTCCTCACCCTCCCAAGTGCTGGGATCACAGGTATGCACCACACATCCAGTTCTTTTTATTTTTTTTATTCTTTTTTTTTTTTTTTTTTTTTTGCCTTTTTGAGACAGGGTCTCCCAGTGCAGTTCAGGCTGGCCTTGAGCTCACTCTGTAACCCAGACTGGTCTCAACTCACAACGATCCTCCTGCTTCAGCCTTCCAAGTGCTGGGATTACAGGCAAGCACCACCACATCCAGTCTTTATCGAACTTTTTAGAGAAGATCTTGCTAAATTGCCCAGGCTGGCTTGAATCTGAAAACCTTGCACCTCAGCATCTCAGAATTACAAGTGTGTGTCACCATTCCTAACTAATGCATTATATTTTCTCAAAAATACCTATATTGCCCAAAACTTTAAAAAGTGGCAGTGTTTGGCTCTTCGGTTTTTTCCCCCTTCTTTCCTTACTCCCTTCTTTCTTTTCTCCTTTGTGTGTGTGCACTACCACTGAGCTGCAGTCCCAGCACTTTCATTTGAGCCAGACTTGATGGCACAGAACTGTACTCCCACCACTCTGGGAAGTTGAACCACAATGACCGAAAATTCAGGCCCAGCCTGGGCAACTCAGCAAAACCCTGTCTCAAAAAGTAAAAAACAGCTGTTAATGTAGCTCAGTGCAAAGACCCTGGGCCCAATCTTTGGTTACAAGCAAGCGCGCGCATGCGAAAAAAAAAATATTGCACTCTATCTTTTTTGTTTTTAATTCTTCGGTGCTAAGGATTGAACCTACCCCCGTGACACATAAGTGTTTTACCACTGCGAGACACCTCCAGTCTACACTCATTATTACTTATCTTCAAATGATGGAACTGAGACAGAAGGATAAGTAATGAATGTACCTTCCCTAATCACTATGCTAAAAAAATGGCAAAACCAACTTTTTAAAAAATAACCAAAGATGGAGGTATTAGAGCTAAAAATCCCTTTATTACTGGGGCGAAGCTGCACACATTTGTAATTCCAACTACTCAGGAGACTGAAGATGAGGGGGAGAATGGCAAATTCGAGGCTAGCAAGGCAATGTAGCTCAGTGGTAAAACAACCCTGGGTTCAATCACCAGTACCAAAAAAGGGGAGGAAAGCGGAGCACGAGGAAGAGACGGAAAAATGAACAACAAAATTCCCTTCTTAGTTTTCCCACTCTCCTAACCTGGTCACAATCTAACTATCCCACTGTTGAGAGATACAAAAGACAACCTCGAGAATTCTTCAAATGTAACTCAGCATACTTGTCCTGGGACTAGTATAAGGCTGTATGATACCGGGCGCACATAGGGCACAACTGGATTACACCTGAAACACCTGTGGGGCAAAGTAGACGGCCAGGTTGGAAGCAGCAGGTAAGGAGTCGGATATGTCCATAACTGAGGAAAAACGTGAGCGATCTACTCACATTCGTACTTCCGAATGATTGGAGGATACTTGGCCTTGATTGCTTTTTGGTCCTCAGTTAAATTGTAATCTCTAACATCTTCTTCTTTCTGCGCCATGATTGCGGAACTTAAAGCACTACTTCCGCCCTTCATCGCCGGACTTCGGTACAGCTTTACAGCTTCCGTCATAGGCCCCGCCCTCTCATTGCGTCCTTAAAGAACTAGAACTCGATTCTTACCGCTCCCTAGAGCTTGTCTAACCCTAAAAATTACATCTGAATTGTGCTGCTTGGATCGTATGTTTAAAAGGTTAAGGTCTCATTCTCCGTGCTTGTTTATGAGTCTTTTTTTCCTAAGGGCTAAGAAAACAATTTGAAGCACACCTTGAATAACCCACTTCTGGGTCTAAGTGGCGAGGCTTTTTCTTCCGCCTCACCCCAAAGTTAATAACTGACTCAGAAGTATTTTAGATCTTTTTCATCTCAGTACTGTACTTCGAGACGGTCGTTAGCATACAGTAATAGCCCTTAAGAAAATGGCTGTCCCCGGGAGTGTGCAGCCCAAACCTCTCACGTGATCAGCCTGGGCCCCATCCCATCGGCCCGGGCGCGCGCGCAATCTGGAAATGTGTTTCGGAGGCGGGCCGCGGAGCGCGCGCCTAGACCCTGCGGGAAGCAACTCTACGCATCAGGATTAGCCGAGAATGCAGTTGCCCCGCCCATTCCGCCGCCCGGTGAGCTGTGGTTGGTCGATGTTGGCGCGAAGGTGCGCGAGCCCGCCCTCACGCAGGGACCACAGGAAACAATAGAGGCCGCGCGCGCAGCGAGCGCCCGCAGCCTCCCGGCCCCTCCCGCGTCGTTCGGCCTCAGGGTCCTCCCGGCTCTCCTGCCGCCATGGCTGACAAGGAAGGTGAGGGTGCCGGGGGCGTCCTAGGAGGGCGGGAGGTGCTGGAACTGTGTAGCGGCCTGCACACGGCCTAGTAGAGAGGCAGGCCCGGCGCAGTCGAGCGCAGCCCTAACTCCGCAGGCGTGAGGAGGGAGCTCCCGGCGAGGCGGGCCAACGGCGCGCCAGTTCCTCAGGAGCGGATGCGCGATGCCTTTGAGCGAAGCCGGCGGCAGGGCCCCGGCGGGTGTATGGCTCCTCGCCTTTCCCTGGTCGGCTCCGGGCGCCCTCTCCCCTGGCCCGGAGCGCGGCCCTTCGCCGGTGCTGTGGACTTTGCGTGCGGGAGCGCGTCGAAGGCCCGGCCCCGTCGTACCCGTGGGTAGCCGACTTGTGGCTCGCGAAGATGGACAGCAGTGTTGGTGCTGCGTCTCGGGGGGTGAGATAAATTGTCCCCACTCACAATTAGAACGAAGGAGCCACGCGAGTGGCTTTGGAAAGATGTGCTCGGTTCCGTTTCTGTGCGCTAACTTGGTTTGTTTAAAAAAATTTTAGCAGCCTTTGACGACGCTGTGGAAGAACGTGTGATCAACGAGGAGTACAAGATATGGAAAAAGAACACGCCTTTTCTTTATGATTTGGTGATGACCCATGCTCTGGAGTGGCCCAGCCTAACAGCACAGTGGCTTCCAGATGTAACCAGGTGACATGAATCTCTTGAATGTTACTTTGCTATCTCTTCAGTGTACATCTCTCACGGTCGTCGGAGAGGGCACTAATCAAAGTCTTTTTAGTGACATTTTTTTTCTCTAGGCCAAAGAAGAAATGCAGAATGTAAAAAAAATGTTTTTAGTTTGCCTGGCAAGAGAGATTATGTTGGTGTTGATGTAGGTTTTTTTTTCTTTCCTCTTATACTGAATTGAATAGCCACATTACAACTACAGTTGCCCAAGTAATATAAAACATACTCACCTTCACAAAATACTCTGAATCCAGTTCGTTCAACAAAACATGTTTGAATTCTCACAGCCCTTTGCAGTAGCTGATTAATACAAAGATAAATATGGGACGTACTTTCAAGGAGCACATTGTCTAGTTGAAGAAGCAGACATCAACTATTACTTATAGTTATGTGTGATGAGTGTAATTATGCAGATAATTAGGGTATTTATAAAACACCCGAAAGGGGCTGGAGATACAGTGATGAAACCTTGGGTACCGTCCATTGGCTCCAAACCAAAGGATACCTGAGCACCTGTCATCCTAGCTAATCCGGGAGCCTGAGACAAAGGCAAAAGGTTCCAAATTGACCAACTGGACAACTTAGACTCTGTTTCAGGATCTAAAGGGTAGAGAATGTGGCGCAGTGGTAGAGTACTTGCCTAGTATACTGCAAGGTTCTGTCCCCAGTACAGAATTGGGGGGAACCTGAAGGTGTTACTGGGTGGTTTTCATAAAAGGAAGTTGGTTATAGTGAGCACATATATTTCTTACACAAAGCTTACCTCTAATGGAGGGAACAACATATCATCTTATTGAGCTTAAATTAATTGAGGCACTATTAGTTTTCACATATCACTGTGTACAAATAATTATAATTGCCGCTGGTGTGCACAAAGAAAGAATTGAAGCAAGCTGGGTGTGGTGGTGCATCCCTGTTATCCCAGAGACTGAGGCAGGAGGATCATCACTGAGTTCCAGACTAGCCTGGGGTACATAATGAGACCCTGTCGCAAAAAACAATCAGAATAACTTTCAAAATCTGTACTGTAACATTTTTTTTAAAAAAACTGTCGTATATTGAATAGCTAAATACGTTCAAAACTCAAAGTTAAGATATTTACAGAGTGCGCTTATTAGACTGTGATTCAGCTCAACAATAGAAATTTGAGAGCCAGGCGTGGTGGCATACGCCTTTAATCCCAGCACTCGGGAGGCTGAGGTAGGAGGAGGCTGAGGTAGGAGGAGGCTGAGGTAGGAGGAGGCTGAGGTAGGAGGAGGCTGAGGTAGGAGGAGCGTTGTGAGTTCCAGGCCAGCTTGGGCTACAACCTGAGCTCAGGGCCGGCCTGAGCTACATAGTATGACCCTGCCTCAAAAGACCAGGGCTGGGAGTTTGGCTCAGTGGCTTAAGTGCCTGCCCTGGCAGGCACGAAGTTGTGAGTTTGATCCCCGGTGCCGCAAAAAAAAAATGGGTCTGCTAACTTCATAGTGGCATAAATCCTAAGGATGTTACCCAAAAATGTAACATACCTGGAAGCTTAGAGTTGGAAGTTTCTTCATCATGACCAAGAACTTTCACATTCAGCTGATCACCAGTCAGAAATTCTTAGGGAGTTCAAGATAAAAGGAGTCATCCACCTGCCCCCACCTCTGAGTACCTGGGATTGAACCCAGGGCCTTTGGGCTGAGCTACATGCCCGATTGCCCATTCTTTATTTTTAAGAGGCACATGAGGGATTTATTAGGCAGAAATTTAGGACAACCTGTTTTTTTGTTTTTGTTTTTGTTTTTTTCCTTTCTCATTTTTAAAGTTTTGTTTTTTGACAGGCGCGAGGTTGTGAGTTCAATCCCTGGTGCCGCCAAAAAAATTTTTTTTTGTTTTTATTTTGATACAGGGCCTTGTTAAATTGCTAGGACTGGACCGAAACCTGTAATCCTCCAAATTCAGCTTCTCAGAGTGCTGGGATCACAGGTGTGCAGCACCACACTCTACTAATTTGTCATTTACCTCAGTTCAAACCATTTAAGAATTTATGTTAGTACGTCATGAGAAAATAGTTGAATGGTGTATACTCTTGTCCTAGATTGTGTATATTGGACCAGTGAATCCCAAATACTAACCACGCCATACCTACTAAATCCTTCAGGGACCTTAAGGCTTCTCAGATAAGGTAATGATTTACTAGGTTTGGAAAGCAACAGTGTGACAGTAAATTCCCCACAGCTGAAACATGCTCTTAGTAGCTTCTGTTTAGCACATAAAAGTAAATAATGTGGTTTTCTGGGTTTTTTTGTTTGTTTTAAAATGAGAATTACATACTTAAAAGCAAGCAGCCCTAAGGCAGAGTATGTAATCTTTTGTGTGTATGTGTTCATTTTCTGGTGTTTATTTATTTCCCTTTTTTTTTTTTTTTTAAATAAACATAACTATAGTTCTGTAACATTGTTACTGTCTTTTGTGGTTCATTTCTGACCTTCTAAACGGTACCATTTCTAATTTTTTGTTCATAGCCCTCTATTTCCTGTCCTTTTTCTGTGTAGGATAGATGCTCTCACATCTTTGTGTACCCTGTCTGTACAGAGGAATCTCTAGACCCAATTGCTGAAGTCTTCCTGGGGTTTTGGCTTTCTAATGGTATCTTCTCTGGAGTATCTTCCTGGCTTCTCTAACTTGATGTTCCTCCCATGGAGGTCCCATCCCAATTTTCTTGTTCATATTTGTCTTTGTCATGCTGACTTTTTGACATTTCCTAGGTTTTCCTCTATCCCCTTTACAAGTGGTCCGTTTATAAGCCCTAATGAATCCTATTTGTGAATCTTCTTTCCCATCTAGTCCTAGGTTTTCAAACTAATATTCACCGGGTGTGACACATACCTGTAGTCCAAGCACTTGGGAGCCTGAGGCAGGAGGATTGCAGTGAATTTAAGAGGAGCCTGAGCTACATAGTGAGTTCAAGGCAGCCTGAACTGCATAGTGAGACTCTTGTCTCAGAAGAAAAAAAGACACACTGAAGAGTGGTTTTAATCTGTTTTCTATGGTTCTCTCTACTGTGCTTTTCCATATCCAGTCATTTTAGTACTTTAATTTCAGTTCTGATACTTAGTGGTCATGTGGTCTTAGGCAGATTGCCTGTTTTCCCTAAACTTCAAATACCTTCATCTTCAGTTTGTAATGCTTCATAGTGCGGGGTGGTGGTGGGGGTAATTTTTGAGATAGGGTCTTGCTCTGTAGCCCAGGCTGGCTCCTACTACCTCAGCCTCTGTAGTGCTGGAATTACAGGTGTGCGCCACTGTGCCTGACCATGGTGTTGTAGTGGTGCTGCCTTTAGGGTATTGTGTTTTTATGGGGCAGAGGGGTTGAGACAGGGTCTTGCCAAGTTGACTGGGTGGGTTCAAATTTGTGATCCCCATGTCTTGGCCTGCCAAAGTGCTGGGATTGAGGGTGTGCACCACCATGCCCATAATTGGGTTTTGTGGGAGTCTTTTTGATTTTTTGCTTGTTTGTTTTTTGTTTTTTTATTTTGTTTTTGTTTTGTTTTTTTCACTGTGTAACCCAGCCTGGCCTCAAACTCATGATAATACTTCTGCCTTAGCCTCCTGAGCCCTAGGACTGCAGGTGTGCACCACCACATGCATAGTTGTTAGTGTCTAACAGATGTCTATCATTTTTGAGACCTGTTTAGGTCTTACTCCTTCATGAATACTTTAATTCCAGAAGTAATCTCTTTTTATCTAAACATTTATCTTTCATACATTATATATTGCCTAGTATTTATGGGCATGACTAATGGCTCATGACTTTCTGAGGTCAGGAATCATGTTTTAATCATCTTTGTGCTTTGACTGCATTTGAGGCAGTTTGTCCATTGATGAGGTACTTAGTGATATGTCTGAACATTTAGCATATCTAATGTTCTTTCCCTTGGCAGAGCCAGGTCCTGGCGATTAAACCCAGGGCCTAGCACATGCTCTGCCACTGAACCATACCTCCAGCCCCTCCTTTTAATAAAGGTTCTAGTAGACAAAAATGTTACTGTATCTAGCAGTTGTCTTCTAACCCTTTGTAAAGGGTGCATAGCTAATCTACCTTTTATTCCATTAAACTTATTCTCCAAAGTAATTTTTTCTTTTGTTTTTGTGGTGGTATTGGTATTAGAAATTGTACTCAGCATGTTGTACATGCTAGGCAAGCACTCTACCACTAACCTATCACTCAGTCAAACCCCTCCACTGCCACCTTTCTTTTCTGGAATTGAATCCAAGGCCTTTATACTGAGCTACATCCCAAGCCTTTTGTTTTGAGATAGTCTAAGTTGCCTGGGCAGAAATTCAACATGCATTCCTCCTGTCTCAGTCTCCTGGTGTGCTAATATTACAAGTGTGTGCCAGGATGCCCAGCTTTTTATTTTTTAAGGTATGGTCTTGTTTAGTTGACCAAGCTTTCTACACAATTGTGATCCTTCTGCCTTGGGTTCTCAAGTAGCTGAGATGCCAGGCATGTGCCACCACTCTGGGCTTATAATTCTACATTTTTGACCAAGTTAAATATAAAAATAGGTACTGTATATTTCTTTCTGTACAGTAGGTGGCCCTTTGAAGTAGAAAGTAGGTCTCTTAATGACTTCGTCCTCTCAGAATCTGGTTATTATGATGCTGTGTGGTCTCTTGGTTTTACTAATTTGAATGGTGACCATTTGTTGCTTTTGTAGACCAGAAGGGAAGGATTTCAGCATTCATCGACTTGTCCTGGGGACACACACATCAGATGAACAAAACCACCTTGTGATAGCCAGCGTACAACTCCCTAATGATGATGCCCAGTTTGATGCATCACACTATGACAGTGAGAAAGGAGGTAGGCATTTTAAAAGTGAAAGAATCTTTGATGTGTGCGGGTGATATCTTTCATATCTTTGTGTTATTATAATGGAGAACTGGTTTGATAAGGCAGCCTTGTCAAGATAAAAGCTTGGGAAAGTTTGAGTTTGCATTGTAAGAGAAATACTTAACATATACTTGGTTCTCTACTTCTCCTGTATACTACTAAACTGATGATAAGGGGATTTCTGCAGTTGAAGTAGAAATCTCCCATGCATTATTGCTGTGTATTCTCATCAGGAAATACTGCCTCTATGAAAGTTGAAACTGGTTCATAGATATGTATTACTTACTAAATATATAAAATACAGGTGTACACAGGGCATATAAACAAGATACTACAATTTCTTTGGAAGAGGGATAGAGGAAAAGGATTTGAAGGTTTTACAGGGTTAACTTTTTTTTTTTTAAAAACCAGTCTTACTCTGTAGCTCAGGCAAGGCTCAAAATCACTGTGATCCTCTTGCCTTGGCTTCATGCATGCTAGGATTACAGGCATGTGCAGCCACACCTGGCTAGAAGGACAACAGTTTTTAAGAGTTCAGAAATACTGGCTTTAATTACCCTTTCCAGACTTACAGCAGTAGAAACAACTTGATCATGGCATTTACCATGTATTCAAAATTTAAATTTTCCCCCCCGTCAGCAGCCTGCTGTCTCAGAGGTCTGGCTAAATAGATAGCAACCAAGGAATATCAGCCAACTTTTGTTTTGTAGATTCGGCCAGGCCTCTGGTCAGCAACCCAAGTATCACTTTACAACGGGCAATGTAGCAAGTATGGGGGATTCTCTTCTGTCTTGTCTTCTATTATTAATAAAAAAAAAAAAAAAAAAAAAAAAAAAAAAAAAAAAAAAAAAAAAAAAAAAACAAAATTTAAATTTCACTGAGCCATTACACCCTACTTTTAGGAGATACCCTAAACCCTTTATTCTTGCCCTCAAACTCAAATTATCAAAAGGTAAAAAATCTTCCATCATTTGCCAGTGTTTCAGTTGATCTTTCCGCACTTAATCTAATCGACACCAAGTACAATATAAGTTCTTAGGATACAGGCCAGTGAACATGGTTTTGTCTCAGTTCCCTGTCTGTGTATGATTTTTAGAAATTCATTCCTCTCGATAGTCATTTTTGATAGGGGAGAAAGAACACTGAGTTAGAAAATTGGCACTAGAGACTAGCTGTACATTTTGGGAAATTCATTTTGCCTCTGAGTCCAGTTTCTGTTGTGTTAGATGAAGAAAAATCGTCCCTAAGTAGAATTTGCGTGCATGTGTGTCTGTGTATGTGTGTGTTTTGGCACAAAATATATTCTGGTGGTAATGTAATAAAAAAATATATATATACATATATATGTGTGTGTGTGTGTGTATATATATATATATATATGCCAAAGATCCTTCCCTCTATGAATCTGGCCCATCAAGATCACTGTGAAGTTGACACAGTTTTTTTTTTGTTTTTTTTTTGTTTTTTTCTTTTTGGACACATTTTTCCATAAAGGATTCATCCTATGAATTGGATCACTCAACAAATGTGTTGAATACTTATTGTATGCAAGCATTTTTCTTGGCACTCAGAATATGCAACAGGGTTTCCTAATTTACTTTTTCTGAGCTAATGTCTCTTGAATGTATATCTAAGAATATGAAGGCCTGCTTCGATTTGATCACTTTATAGAGTATCATAACTAATCTGTTACCAGCTGGGTATGGTAACATATGCCTTTAATCCCAGCACTTGGGAGGTTGAGGTAGGTGGAGTGTTATGAGTTCGAGGTCGGCTTAGGCTACAACGAGAGTGCAAGGCTGGCCTGAGCTACATAGTGTGACCTTGCCTCATAAAACTAGGGCCAGGAGTTTGGCTCAGTAGCTTAAGCGCCTGTCTGGCAGGTGTGAGGTTGTGAGTTCAATTCCCCGGTGCCAGAAAAAAAAAAAATAGCTAATCTTACCAATTCACATTTAAGTGGTTCCCAACTGTAAGTGAAATTCTGGGTCAAAGGGCCAGGATCTTTTATTTATGTTTTGCCTTTTTTTTTTTTTTTTTCTGGACATGTTCTTGCTCTATAAGATGGGCCTCAAGCTCAGGGTGATCCTCCTGCCTCAGCCTCCTGAGTGCTGAGATTACAGTTGTGTATCACCGTACTGAGCCAGGGCCATTTTAAAATAAATGGTTGATATTTTGAAATTGCCCCTTGAAAATGATTCACAATCACTTCCCTGCACCCAGCAGACACTGAATTTATTTATAGTATTTATGTTTTGAGTGCCCAGCTGCCACAATATTTTTTCAAATGCCATTTATTAATTCATTTTTCTTGCTGGTTTGAAACGGCATGTTTTGTTTTGTTTTGTTTTGTTTTCTTTGTTGAGATTGAGCCTCACAGTTGGGCATGGTAGCGCACACCTGTAATCCTAGCACTCGAGAGGCTGAGGCAGAAGGATCATTGCAACATTGTTCAAGTTCTTTCTGGGCTACAAAGTGAGCTCAAGGCTAGCCTGAACTGCATAGTGATACTCTGTGTCAAAAAGAGGGGGGAAGCCAGGCATGGTGACGCACGCCTTTAATCCCAGCACTCGGGAGGCTGAGGTAGGAGGAGCGTTGTGAGTTCGAGGCCAACTTGGGCTACCACGCGAGCGCAAGGCCAGCCTGAGCTACATAGTGCGACCCTGCCTCAAAAACTAGGGCTGGGAGTTTGACTCAGTGGCTTAAGCGCCTGTCTGGCAGGCATGAAGTTGTGAGTTTGATCCCCGGTGCCATAAAAAAAGGGGGGTTGGGGAGAGATAGGGTTTCACTGTATAGTTCAAGCTGACCTAGAATGCCCAGCAGTCCTGCCTTAGCTTCCTGAGTGCTGGGTTTACAAGCCTGTGTCACCATAGCCTGCTGGCAAATGGCAGCTTTTAATACCTATACCCAAATCTTTCTGGTAATCAAGGTTTTTGATTCTAGTTTTGCTTTTTGTGGTAGTAGAGAGTAAACTTGGAATTCTGTCACCGAGCTCCACTCTCACTACCATCCCCATCCCCTTTTTTGAGACAAGGTCTCAAAAAATAGTTTAGATCGATCTTGGACTCTGAGAGATCCTGCCTCAGCCTCCTGAGTGAATCACCTTATTTAGTCCTCACAGGGAAATGTATTTGGATTTGATAGCTTACCCCACAGTTATACAATTTAATCAGCTTCTAGTCTTCCTCTTCTCTTTTATTCCTTCCTGCCAAAAAATCTTTCTCACCCTGCGTGATAGTGTATGCCTGTAATCCCAGCATTTGGGAGGCCAAGGCAGAAGGATTGCTCTGAGTTCATGTCCAGCCTGAGCTTCATATTGAGATCCTGTCTCAGTACCCCAAGACACACAAAAATCTTTTTCAGGTCATTTTATATACTGGGTACTTAAAGGAGCAGAGTCCTACCTCTATATGGTTTTTTGGTTTGGGTTTGGGTTTGGGTTTTTGTTTTTGTATCAGGGATTGAACTCACAGCCTTGCACTTGCCAGGCAGAGGCTTAAGCCACTGAGCTAAATCCCCAGTCCTATTTTTTGAGACAGGGTCTCACTATACAGTTCAGATTGACCTTGAATTCACTTTGTAGCCCAGACTGTTCTCGAACTCACAATGATCCTCCTACCACAGCCTCCTGAGTGCTGGGATTCAAGGCATGTGCCACTACACCGGGCTTCTATATGGTTTTGTTATCGGGTAGCTCCTTCTCAAAGTGGCTTGCCAAATAAATGTTACCAGGCTTTAGGTTGCTCACCTCCGCGCCCCCACCCCTTTTTTTGTTCTTATCGCAAACAAAGAATTAAACAAAAGCAGTGACAAAATTTATTTGAGAAAATAAAAGTGAAGAATGAGAGAGAAACTGTCTCTGCAGAGCGAGGCTGGGCTAAGGAAAAGGAAAGAACACCCTGGAGGAAGCAGGGTGGGCTATTGTGAGAAAAGCCTGGAGAGCAAACTCTTCTTGACATCTGTGTCTTTTTGTACTGTCTGAATCTCAAGGAAAGCCGGGCTTGGTAGTGCATGCCTGTAATCCCAATATTCGGGAGACTGAGGCAGGGGGATTGTTGAGTTTAGGGCCAACCTGGGCTACAAAATGAGTTGAAGGCCAGCCTGGACTACATAGCAAGACCCCGTCTCACAACAACAAAAAAAATTTTGAAGTAAGTAAAAAAAGCCGGGCATGGTGGCGCACCCCTTTAATCCCAGCACTCAGGAGGCTGAGGTAGGAGGAGCATTGTGAGTTTGAGGCCGGCTTGGGCTGCAACATGAGCGCAAGGCTGGCCTGAGCTACATAGTGCAACCCTGCCTCAAGAGACCAGGGCTGGGAGTTTGACTCAGTGGCTTAAGTGCCTGCCCTTGGCAGGTGCGAGGTTGTGAGTTCAATCCCTGGTGCCACAATCAATCAATCAATCAATCAATCTCAAGAAACACGCATAAGGGTCCTGGGACATGATGTTAGGATCCCACACCTCAAACTTATGTCATGTTTAGGCCATCCTCTTGAAACCTGCTCCAGTTCTTTTGAGCAGTCCACACATGGTGCTTTGGAAACTGTTCTGTGCGTGTGTATGTACCAGAATTTTGTAATGAACCGGTCACCACCACCTTCCCATGTGAAATAATTGAGATAGATGACTCAGGATGTTAAGAGTTACATGTAGTTTTAAAAGGTTTATGTACTCAAAAAGTGGCTCTATGGTAGATAATCAGGATGTTTGGATACTTTGCTGTGATAGTTTTGATTGGAAAGAATACAGAAGTGCCTCTGGGGTCCTGAAAATGTTTTGGTCTGAAAGGATTCCCTTTGTGCATACAAAAGTAAAAATTCATTAAGCTATAGAGGTTTTTTCACATTGCACCTCAAGTGTTGCTTTAGTACTCTTTGTTTTTTTGAGAGAGAGTTTACCTGTATGGTGCAGGCTGGCCTTGAATTTACTTGGTAGTCCAGGCTGACTTCAAACTCAAAGCCATCCTCCTGCCTTAGACTCCTGAGTTTTGGGGTCACAGGTGTGCGCCACCATGCTCAGCTTAGTAATATCTTTTATGTGGGGAGAAGCAAACAAATTGGGAAGATACTTGAGCTTTGACTTTCATTCAGCTTATTGTACATAGATAACCAATGTGCAGTTGGCCTTTCACATACCAGCTTCAACCTAGGGACCCATAATTATATTTTGAATAGATAGGGTTGGGGATTATAGCTCATTGCTAGAATGCTTGCCTAGTATGCACAAGGCCCTGGTTTCAGTTAGCAGCATGGAGGGGAGAGGTTGGAGGTGGTGGAGGTGAGAGAAATCCTAGTTCTTATTAAAACAATTTTATGCTGAGAGCAGTAGTGCGTGCCTGAAATTCTAGCACAGAAAGGCGGAGGTAGGAGAATCGTAACTTAAAGTCCCACCTAGGCAGTTTAAAGGCCTGTCTCAAAATTAAAACAAAACTTTGAGGATTTGGCTCAGTAGTAGAGTGCCCTTGCGTTCAGTCCCGACTTCCAAAATAAAAATTTCATAACTACTATGTTTTGTAGTTCAAGAAGCCCATGTTTAATATATGACCAACACTAAAATAACCTATGCCATATAATGAATACCTGTGGGCACTGTTCTGCTCTCTGTTTTCGCTTGTATACAGTAGTATGCCTCTAAGACAGTTACAGCAGGGGTTGGGGAGTCATAGTGGTGTATAGTTGTGTACTATACTTAGAACAATGTTTAGACTGAAAGATCCTTAAGATCGTATATCATAGTATACCTTCATTTTTGAACATTGTAGAGTTCTGGTGAAAACTGATTTAATGTATTTTTTTTCTCCTTTAGAACTTTAAACTTTTATTTTTAGGCTTTTAACCTATTTAAGATACTCGCTTTCAACTTACAAAGTTATTTTGAAGTGGAAGATTACCCAGTTGCCAGCGATTTTACCCATTTATATCTTTGCTTTCTAAAAAGACTTTTGGCGGAGATTTAGGTCAGTGGTTCAAGCGCTTGCTTGGTAAGTGCAAGGTCGTGAGTTTGATCCCTGGTACAGAACAAATTAAATAAACAAATAAAAGGACTTCTGGGGGCGGGGGATATAACTCTGTGGCACAGTGCCTGCCTGGCAAGTGCAAGGTCCTGTTCAATTTCTGGTAGCAAAAATAAATGAATGAATGAGACTTTTGTCCTTCAAAGAGTTAACACTTGTGCAACAATACTGCTGAGTAGAGCAGGTTCTTCTGCAATTTGCTTTTGTAACTTTTGCGTTATGAATAAGTTATTTGAGGCTTAGAAAAGTTCACCTAAGTCACCAAACTAAGAAGTGATAGTAGAGCTACTTAGGCCTGGGTCTGATTCTTAGGTATGTTTTTTTTTGTTTGTTTGTTTGTTTGTTTGTTTTTGCACCGGGGATTGAACTCAACCTTGCGCCAGCCAGGGCAGGCGCTTAAGGCACTGAGCCAAGCTCCCAGCCCTGGTTTTTTTTTTTGAGGCAGGGTCGCACTATGTAGCTCAGACCGGCCTTGCGCTTGCGTTGTAGCCCAAGCCAGCCTCAAACTCTCAACGCTCCGCCTACCTCAGCCTCCCGAGTGCTGGGATTACAGGCATGCGCCACCACGCCCGGCTCTTAGGTATCTTTTTATCTTAGGCTGTCTTTTGTAATTCTTCAACTGATCATTAATACCTGTATTTATATATTCCTCCAGGATTTTTTTTTTTTTAAGCACAGTACTAAGGATTGAACAAGGCCCTCACACTGATGTATCTCCAGCTTATCTCCTCTTTTTATTTTTTTATTTTATTTCAAACACATGACCTTGCACTTGCCAGACAGGCGCTTACACTGCTGAGCTAAATCCCCAGCCCCTTCTCTTTTTTTTTTTTTTTTTTTTTTAAGGTAGGGTTGAACTACTTTGTCCAGAGGGTGATGAAACTTTACAGTCCTTCTGCCTCAGCCTCCCAGGGTACTGGAATTACAGGCATGCAGCACTATGACCAGCTTTGTTAAACATTGTTATGGTGTATACAGTAGTCAAATGTGAAAGAAAAGTATTTTTGTCTACCTGATTTATTTCAGCCAAGGGCTTTGATTGGTGAGTAGTAAGTATGGGTTAAGAAAATGGAACTAGCTGTTGTGGCTCTTTTTCCTCAGTGAACTGAGAGGAATGCTATAGGAAGAAGATACAATGGCAATACTTGTCAGCAAATTTACTTTAAATGAGATTTTTGAAAACTTATTGAGAACCTGCTTTTTTAATTCTTATTTATTTATTTGTTTGTTTGTGGCACTGGAGATCAAACTCAACCTCGCGCCTACCAGGCAGGCACTTAAGCCGCTGAGCCAAACTCCCAGCCCTGAGAACCTGCTTTTAAGTGAATTTGTTGTCTTCCTGAATTTTTACTAATAATGTATGTATTAGATATTTAACTATACACATGGAATTGAAGGGGAATGCAAGCACATCAGGCTAGCAGATTACACCACTTGCTGATAAAGGCCATGATGTGTCCATATATGCTGAATGACTCATAGACAAATACTGCTTGATTAACCCTCACTTGCAGTTTATCTTATTTACAGAATTTGGAGGTTTTGGCTCTGTTAGTGGGAAAATTGAAATAGAAATCAAGATCAACCATGAAGGAGAAGTAAACAGGGCCCGTTATATGCCCCAGAACCCTTGCATCATTGCAACAAAGACTCCATCCAGTGATGTTCTTGTTTTTGACTATACAAAGCATCCTTCTAAACCAGGTACCTCCCCTTTTCTAGATAAGTACAAGTTCTAATTCCAAGTTTAAATTGCTTGATATTTGTATCATTTAACTGCTTTGTGATTTTTAGTGACATGTGTGGGTATTTTGATGAGAAACGCTTGAGTGAAAAACATTTTTTTATGTAGAGCTAAATAAATGTACATTTGGTCATAATGGGTACATTGTTGAAAATTTTAGATGTAATAAACTGTACAGTTTGCCGTTAGTGCACCCAGAAAGACAATGAACTGGGGAGTCTTGATGTATTTGTTAATTTTGCAGACCCCTCTGGAGAGTGCAACCCAGACTTGCGTCTCCGTGGACATCAGAAGGAAGGCTACGGGCTTTCTTGGAACCCGAATCTTAGTGGGCACTTACTTAGTGCTTCAGATGACCATGTGCGTATCCTAATTTTGAAGCAAATCTGTGCTAGTTACCACTTGGTTTCTTTTTTTGGATGTGTAGGGAGGTGAGAATCTTTTATATAATGGTTAATTTTACATTTAAGACCATCTGCCTATGGGACATCAGTGCTGTTCCAAAGGAAGGGAAAGTGGTGGATGCGAAGACCATCTTTACAGGGCATACAGCAGTAGTAGAAGATGTTTCCTGGCATCTGCTCCATGAGTCTCTGTTTGGATCGGTTGCTGATGACCAGAAACTTATGATGTGAGTAGATCTTGTTATTGTTTACTGTTTATTCACATACTGGTTTTATATTTAGTCACCATTCCAAGCTTTTTTTTTTTTTTTTTTTTTTTTTAAGTTGGGATACTCGATCAAACAACACTTCCAAACCAAGCCATTCAGTTGATGCTCACACTGCAGAAGTGAACTGCCTCTCTTTCAATCCTTATAGTGAATTCATTCTTGCCACAGGATCAGCTGACAAGGTCAGTTGGGTTTATTTTAAGAGAATACATAGGGTCCGTTTATGGAGTATCTTTTAAATATACAGAGATTTTTAGTTAGTGGACTTCATTTTTCTAAAAAAAATCTACTGATCTCTCTTTCCTTGTTGTGCATAGACTGTTGCTTTGTGGGATCTAAGAAATCTGAAACTTAAATTGCATTCCTTTGAATCACACAAGGATGAAATATTTCAGGTAAGAGAAAATTCTACTTATTTGGTTTTTTTTGTTTTGTTTTGGGTTTTTTGTTGTTGTTGTCTAAACCTGGGTGTGAATGGGCCCATTTGTGTTTTATTCATTGCTAAAAATAATAGGAATCTTCTATATGCCTATGTAATAACAGGGAATTGAGATTGTTTTTCTTCTGTTCTTTACTTTCTCAAACTGCTCATTGGCCACTTAACATTTTTGGAATGTTGAGAAAACTAATGTCTAATTTACTTTATCTACCTTGCACCTGGCTCTCATTTGTTTCTTCCCTTATTTCCATTTCTTCATCCTCTGTAACTTGCCACATTTTTGGTTTCTTGGTGCAAGCCTAAAACTGTTGCCGAGCGTGGTGGCACACACCTGAAATCCTAGCACTCGGACTGAGGCAGGAGGATCACCGTGAGTTCAAAGCCAGCCTGAACTACCTAGCCAGACCCTATCTGAAAAAAAAGACCTTAAATTAGAAATAAAATCAAGCCGGGCATAGTGGCGCACGCTTTTAATCCCAGCACTCAGGAGGCTGAGGTAGGAGAAGCAAGCGTTGTGAGTTCGAGGCCGGCTTGGGCTACAATGCGAGCGCAAGGCTGACTTGAGCTACATAGTGCAACCCTGCCTCAAAAAACTAGGACCGGGCAGGCGTGAGGTTGTGAGTTCGATACCTGGTGCCGCAAAAAAAAAGAAAAGAAAAAAAAAGAAATTATCACAGTAAAAAATTGTTAAGTGCTACAGACCTTAAAGTGGTCAAGATTAATTCTTGTGAATGAATGTGGCATCTGAATTGTGCTTTATGTGAACCATACTCCTGTATGCCTAACCTCTTATTTTTTACTCAAGTCTACTTCAAAGAACATTATGTCTTTGCCTGTCTTTTGTTCTTTGTTTACCATGGTGTTCTTGCCTAAAGATTATCCAAATTCTTTCCTAGCTACTGGTCAGTCATGCGCTCTTCTTATCATAAATCAACATTTGCCTACCAAAGAGTAACAGAATATGTGCTTGTTACTTGTATATAGTTACTTTTTTGTCTTTTCTTTATCTTTTTGTGACAGGGTCTCACTATGCAGTTCAAGCTGGCCTTGAGCTCACTTTGCAACCCAGGCTGGTCTCAAATTCACAACAATCTTCCTGCTTCAGCCTCCCAAGTGCTGGGATTGCAGGTGTAAGCCTCCGTACCTGGCTTTTTTGCCTCTAATTTATTTTTGGTGCTGGGGATCGAACTCACAACCTGGTGCCTGCCAGGCAGGTGCTTAAGCCATTGAGCTAAATCCCCAGCCTGTTTTGCCTCTTTCAATAAGGGCACTTTGTAGGAAATTTTGAGGGGATGGATGCTGACCTAAGGATTGAACCCAGAGCCTTGTACATGCTAGGCAAGCACTGTACTACTAAATTCCACCCCTTAGCCCCACAGAGTCATTTTTAATTAGCCTTATTTATATGTAATGTGTAATTCCTAGTGATGTGAAAAAAATATGTGTATTTGTTACCTATATTTTTTTAATCATCCATACTCTTAGGTCAAAATCGGATTATAAACCAGGCATGGTGGTACTGTTTATAAACCCAGCACTCAGGAAGCTGAGGCAGGAGGATTGTCAGTCTGAGCTTCCCATAGCAAGACCCTGTCTCAAAAAACAAAAACAGAAAAAGGTTATTCTTGATCAGAGACCAGAATTAAGACATTAAGAAGCCAAGTGAGGTGCGGTATACACTTGTAATCTCTGCAGTTTGGCAGTCTAGGAGGGTGAGGCAAGAAGATTGCCATCCTGGCAATTTAGTGAGACCTCATCTCAAAAGAAAAAGGGCAGGAGATGTAGCTCAGTGTGAAGGCCCTGAGTTCAATCACCAGTATGGGTGCAGGGGAGTGGCACATTAAGAATAGATAGGGGAAGCCGGGCGTGGTGGCTCACGCCTTTAATCCCAGCACTCGGGAGGCTGAGGTAGGTGGAGCGTTGTGAGTTCGAGGCCCGCTTGGGCTACAACTCGAGCGCAAGGCTGGCCTGAGCTACATAGTGCGACCCTGCCTCAAAAAAACCAGGGCTGGGAGTTTGGCTCAGTGGCTTAAGCGCCTGCCCTGGCAGGCGTGAGGCTGTGAGTTCGATCCCTGGTGCCGCAAAAA
>RJWM01001673.1:59838-100946 GCA_004363535.1 Dasyprocta punctata | reverse complement strand
TTTTCTACATAACCCCATGCTGATGGGTTTTATTTAGAATGTTAACACTATCAAATACAAGTCTGTCACTTTTAGAGCAGTTATTCAGATGAGTTGTATTTTTGTTTTTGTTTGGTTTGTTTGGTTTGTTTGGTTTTGGTTTTTGTACCAGATATTGAACTCTTAACCTCATGTTTGCCAGGAAGGCGCTATGCCACTGAGCTATGTCCCTGGCCCCAGATCAGTTATTTTCTATGATCTCTGCCTATCAAGAATAAAATTAAACAGACCCAGAGCTGTAGAAAAGAGCTTTACTCCTTTCCAGGAAAAATTCAAGACATAAAACACAGCCAGAGGTGCACAGACTAGTCTGTGATAAAAATGGCATTTTTTAAAAAATCAGTCCCCAGAGAACTACACAGATTTTCAAATGTCAAAGGCAGTATGGTAGAATTTAAGGCAAAATTTAAATGTGGAAAAGGTGGTTGAACCTTTTTTCATAGAGATGTTGATTTTCCCCAGTATGTTTTTCCCTGGGGCCTGTACTGAAGAGGATCAAAACAGTAGGCCCTGAAAGCCTATACCATCCTGTGCCATGATCAGATAAAGTGATTGGTTCTTTTTAGTCACTCAGTTTTTGTTTTTGATTGAGTAGATCATTAATACCCAAAAATCACTTAAGATCATTTGGGAAATGTTACATTCAGATCTAAAGTGGTTCTCAAAATCTGATTGTCTTAGAGTACAGTGAAAATTATCTTGCCAAAAGTTTTAAGAGTAAACTGAGTCTGTATAGCCCTTAAGAAAGAATAAACTTTGTAAGAGAATTCTTTAAAATCTAACATTCATAGCACAAAAGAATTCAAATTGTAGACCCATATAAGGAAAATTGGCTATTTGTCCCCCAAGATGTTTTTGGTTTGGGTCAACACAAAGCAAGATACATTCTTCACAATACTGCAAGATATGTCCATACATTCATCCTTTACTTAGCCTGCATGTGAGGGTTGCTGATGGAAGATAGAAGGCATTTTTTCCATTCCTCAGCACATTCAGGTCAGTACCAGCGGCCTATGAAGTAAAATCCAGCTAAGAAGAATTGGCTTATGTTTTCCCAACCAACGATAGAATCATTTTAGCCAGTGTTTGCAATTTTCATAGGGTGAATTGCTTGCCAAGTTCTGGCACTCATCTGTTTGAGAAAAGTCCAAAGAGTACTTGGAAATTAATTCTTTGCTAGGAAGTTTTTTTGGTTGTTTCTGTGTTGCAGATTTGGCCATACATTTCTAAACAGCTCCTGTAAGGTTGAGGAAAAAAAAATTAAGTTTATGCTTTCTCTTACTTGAAATAATACAGAAGAAAATTATGTAATAATGAACTTCCAAGATTTAAATAGTGCGGACTATGTTGGGAGAGACTGCTATCTTTTTACCTTCTGCACACCAGTTCAGCAGGTCCTTGCCCCCAGCTACAAAGTTATAAGTCTCCCAGAAAGTAACCATAATCAGTTATATCTAGATAAAAGACAGTAAGTGAAAATTCTAGAAAATTACAAAACGCATGCGTTAAAAAAGTTATGAATCTGTATCCAAGTAGGAAATGAAGGAAATGTGTGGGTATCTAGAGCATGCAAGACAGATTTATCATTAGTTTTTGTTTTTTTGTAGGGTTCTTCACAATAGTAGGGATCAAACCTTAAGCACCCTACCACTAAGCTTCAACCCTAGATTTATCCTTAGTTTATCTAAGGGATTCTATTACTTTATAAAGAATATGAGAAGCTGGGCATGGTGGCACAAACCTGTAATTCCAGTACTTCATGACCTGAAGCAGCCAAGATCATTGTGAGTTCAAGGTCAGCCTACATAGTAAGACTCTTAACTCATAGGGCCAGGAATATAACTCAACAGCACAGCACCTGCCTGGCAAGTGCAAGGTCATGAGTTGGATTCCTAGTACAAAAAAAAAAGGGATTATCTCAAAAAATAAAATGGGAAGGATCCTGAATAATTCATAAATAAGAATAGCTATCTTTGTTATTTCACATATTAAGCAGTAGTTCTGTCTCAGTCTCTAAATCATTCTCAGCCTTTTTTCATGACTTAGTAATTTTTTAGTTTTTTGGCTATATAGTCCATGCTGGCCTTGAACTGTGTCCTGCTTTAGACTCCTAAATCTGAAATCAAATGTGTGTGCCACCATGCGAGGCTTAATTTATCCTTTTTCTTGGCTGCCTCTGTCATGGTCTGAATTAGATAACACATCTTCTCTGATATACTAGAAACTGAATAGCAGGTAGGGATGAGTAGGGTGAAGATCTGAGAATGCCCAAAGCTCAGATGCCTTATCTAATGCAGAATTCCTAGTGATAATTAAGTCATATTTTGATTCTTGTTTCAAGTGCACCCAGATACTTGTCCTGTGCAATCTAGAGGCACAGGTTATCACTAAATAGGTTATCATTAGACACTTACGTTTTTTTTTAAGGCATTAATTTAGCTGGAGAGGTAGCTCAATGGTAAAGTTTGCCTAGCACGCATGAGGCCCTGAGTTCAATCACTAGTACTGCTACGCCAAAGAAAGGTACTAGTTAGTATTGTTAAGAAAGCAGTAATGATGCAAACACCACTCCTCTACACACAAAGATCACCTTGAGACTGTTTCTCCACTCCACCTGCCTGAGAAGTGGGAACATCAGCCTGTTCAAGGCTTTTGGGAAGCATTGCCCTTTTAAAAAAAAAAAAAAGCTATTTTCCATCTGTTCCTGGATGAGTACAATTTGCAATCTTTTTTAACCACTGTTAAATGAAATTTTCCCTGAACCCTTCCCACCACTCCTCAGCCAGTAGTAGGTAGGTCTTGGATGGTGGCAAAAACTGACTTGTATGTTGACAGCTCTTCTGCAAGACTGATCCTTAGCTGCTCCATGTCTTTGTTCTTCTGTTGCTGGAGTTGCACCCCACTTCTTAACTGCCTCTTTCTTTCTTCCATTTCCTCCTGCTGTTCCTGAATGAGAAGACCAAGAACATATCTGACGAGCCAAGCAATTTGTTAAAACCCTGACATTGTCTGCAATAGTTTGTAAAGCACTTCTTTGTGTATTGTTTGATTATCATACTTAGAGTGACTGGTATAGGTCAGGTTAGGAAAACTAAAGTGACATTGCTTATAAAAATAGTGACTTAGCCAGGCATGGGGGAGGGCATAAGATTTTTAAGTGTATCCAAAGAAACGTATATTTCATGAGACAGAAAGTTCCCACACAAACATTTCCTCCAGTGCTCAGCAACACCTAATTCAGCACTTCTAAACTATGAGTGTCAGAAAATAAGAGATAAGTGAAACGTAGTTTCTGCCTTCTGAAAGCACAGTCTGACAAGCAGATGTAACTGTTTATTCACTTAATATTTATGTCTCACCGTGCTTTAAAGGATTAGAACTGGCTCACATTTAATCAGAATAACTGGAATACAAGGCAGATGATGACATGCACAAAAAAAGGAAAACAAGGAATAGAAATTTATAGATTTCATCGCAGCCTAAAGGCTGGTCAGCTTTAGGGTGGCAATGGAATGAGTGAGACTGCAAGGTGAATATGAGCGGGAGGAAAGGGAATGAATTCATTCTACCTGGCCTCTTTGTGTTTTGCTGAGATGAGTCTTAACTGTATAGCCCAGGCTGGCTTTAAACTCATCCTCCTGCCTCAGCTTCCTGAGGGATTACGGCAGGCACTGTCACACCCAGCTCTACCTGGCCCCTTGCTCTACTGTTTTCCATATACCCAAGTATGGTTCACTATTCTTTAAAATATACCAGGTGTGGTGATGCACATCTGTGATCCCAGCCCTTGAGAGTCTGAAGCAAGAGGATTGCCATGAGTTCAAGGCCAGCCTGAACTACATAGCAAGAGTCTTAAAAAAAAAAAAAAGTGCTGTGAAAGGAGCACTGAAATACTTGGGGTTGGGTAAACTACAATTTACTGAATCTTTCCTCACCTATAAAATGGCTGGGCATCGTAGCACAAACTTGTAATCCCAGTACTCAGAGCTTCCCATAGGCTGAGGCAGGAGAATTGCAAGTTCAAACCCAACATGGGCCATTTTGTGACTTACCAAGACTTGTCCCCCATCCCACCAAAAAAAATGAGTGCAGTAAAAATGCTATGTGAAACTGTAAGAGTGCAAATAATTTAACTTCTAACACAAGTCCAACTGAACAAAATGAAGAAAGGAGTGAGTGGCCCCAAAGAGTAAGTTATTCTTCCCATACAGCACAGTATCCTCCAGCCCCAAACATTAAATTCTCAGCACACTTTTCCTTTCCTGGGTTAAAGACTACTTTCATAGCCAAAAGGCCTACCCTGTACTGCTGCACTTCTTCATCTCGTTTTTGCCTCACGAGTGTGATCTGGTCCTCCAGGTTCCTCTTCTGCAGCTGGAGCTGCCGGGCCTCTGCTTGCAGGGGTCTCAGCGCCTCCTTCATCCCCTGGATCTCGGCCTGGGTTTTCTGCAGAGCTTTGGTCCCCGCTTCTTTCCTCTCCAGGAGCCGCAGTAGCTGAGGCTCATATTCCTCTTTCAGGCCCTGGCGGCTTTCTGCCATGAGATGTTCAAACTGGGCAGACAGCTGCCGGCTCTCCTGGAGAAAGTGCCCATCCCTCTGGCTTGGGGGTGCTTCTAGTTGTTGCCTCAACTGCTCCTTCTGCTTCTGATAGGCATCCCGGAGTTGGGCCAGTTCCCCAGACAGCTGGGCTGCCTTTGTGGTCAGCACTTCCCGGAAATCAGCGAACTGAGCCACTTCCTGCTGGCGGCACTCCAACTGGTACTGGTAGGCCACACATTCCTTGGTCACTTTGAACAGCTTCTGCTTGACCAGCCTGATCTCCTCCCTCAGCCCATCTCTCTCCAGCTCTGCCTGTGCATGCAGCTTGTAGGCAGCCAGGATGTCCTGATGGACTTGCTGTACCTCCTGCAGGGCTGGTTCACGGAGCAGTACCAGCTCGTGAATGAGCTGATCCCGCTCCTCTTCCAGCTGGGCCACTGCTTGCACACACTGCTGGAAACGGCCCTCTAGCAGTTCCAGATCCTCGATGCTCAGGTTCTCCTCCATGCTGGGGCTTGGCTCAACTTTGAGGCTTTCCTCAGGGTTGCATTTTTCCTCCCTTGCAACCATTTCTCTGTCACACACAGTCTGCTCTGGGCTCAGGCTCTCCGCTGGATCCACGTGTGGCTTCACAGTCTCCTCATACTGCTTCTCCCCTGGACTCACAGGCTCTTCCACAAACAGTAACTCCTCTGGCTGCTCGGTCTCCTCAATACACAGTATCTCCTCTGGCTCCTCAGTGTCTCCCATATAAAGCATCTCTTCAAAACCATCTGTGTCCCCAAGGTAGAGAATGTCTTCTAGGTTCACGGTCCCCTCCAAAGATAGAGTAACTTCTGGGTTCGCAGTCTCAGTCTCATTCAGGGATTCAGAATTTTCTTGAGAAATGGCTTCTGCTCTTATTTCACTGTAGAAAAAAAATGACTTAAAATGAAAAGAATGTAGGCTGGGGATGTAATTCAGTGGTAGACCACTTGCCTAGTATGTGGGGGGCCATTAGTTCAATCTGTAGTACCAGGAAAAGGAGAAAGAAGATGAAGGAGAAAGAGGTGGGGAGGAGGCAAAAGGTTTTCAAATCTCATAAATAGTTTGGTCCCTATCCCTCTCCCACATTTAAGCCATTGTTTTGTTCCCCTTACTACACCCCCACATCACTGGTTTCTACTTATCTAACTTCAAAGACAGGAAACTCACACCTGAGTCACTACTAGTAAAATTCTAATGTTTAAGGTTGAAACTTCTTTCTTGCAATTCTTACCTGTTGGACTTCATACTCCTAGAAGCAGACAATTTGAACCACTTTTCCATGTAAGTTGTTTTTGTTTTGGTACCAGGGATCCAACTCAGGACCTCATGCTTACCAGGTAAGCACTTGAGCCACTGAGCTAAATCCCTGGCCCCATGTAAGTTCTTTAAACACTTAAAGATAACCTACTTAGGGGCTGAGGGCGTTGCTCAGTGTAAGAGTACATGCTTAGCTCAAGACCCTAGATTCAATCTACTTCACTATTATACACAAAAGTAGCTAAATTATCTTTTAACTATTCCATATATAACAAGGTTCCAGTGCCTGTCTCATTTGGCTCTCTCTTTCTGACCAGGATCCAGTTATTTTGTTTTGCGTTTTTGAGACAAGGTCTCCATGTAGCCCATGCTGGCTTTGAACTAAGTAGTCCACACTGGCATCAAACTCACTACAATCCTGCCTCAGTCTCTGGAATACTGGGATTATAGGCATGTGCTACCATGCCTAGCTCCAGTAAAGATCATTCTAAATCATTAGGTACACTGTCCTCCACCTAACAAGTCATGAGTCTCGAGGTTCCTTTTCTGTGTGTAAGTGACCCTCTGGAAACCATGAAAATCTGCTTCACCAGGCCTTGACATCACTGCCCTCAGTCCATCCAGCACTTGCTCCAAAACTTTAAACCTGAAGTTAACCTCAACAATCACCTAATCCATTCATGTTGCTTTGCCAGAGAAAAAGTAGTGTTTGTTATCTTTACCTGATGTCACTGAGTACCTCAAACTCACTTGCCCCAAATTACCATTTTCCTGGGGCTTGCCGCACGTATACTCTCCAGCTCAGAGAAACACATCACCACATCTCAGGTTAACTAGCAAGAAAACAAATACCTCTTTCTTCTTCCAGTTTGGCCAAATCATGGAGAACTGGCCATTCTACCTTGGGAAGTCTTCTGCAGCCTTATCCAATTCTTGTGTACTTTGCCCAACCTTTAATAGGCCTCATCATCCTCACCCCAGTTTATTCTCTATAGTACCAGTTATTTGGCTACAACAGAATTTTGCTCCATTTCACAGTTTCAAAGTCTTAAAGATGTGGCACTTTTTTTTAGCCTCAGCTCATGTTACTCCTGCAACCCACTCAATGCTTGACAACCCTGAACATGTGTCAACTTTTTACACCTCCCACTCCTGAGCCCATAATGTCCGAAAGATCCAGCTGAGCAATGCAGCTTCCCCAACACCACCTGCCTAGAAAACAGCCTTGTGCTACCTAGTAAGTTAGAGCTCCTAGCACCAGCAAGGCACAACTGCTCAGCCACTGGGCCCATGCTGCTACTTGGTGGTTCTGCCTTTCCCAGCCCATGGCCCTCCCATCATGTTCCTGCCAGGCCCTCCCTCCACCTGAGAATGACTTAACCGTGTTCAAGGCACTGTTCTAAGCATTTTATTTTTTGGTGCTGGAGATGCAACCCAGAGCCTTCTCACTGAGCTACATCCCCAGCCCCTTTTTTACTTTTTTGTTTTCAGATAGGATTTTGCTAAGTTGTCCAGGCTGAGCTCCAACTTGCAAATCTGCTGCAGGCTCCCAGAGTGCTGGGGTTAACAGGGTTGTGCACCGTGCCCAAGTTCTAAGCATTCCACATGAATACTCACCTATAGAATGCTTATCTGTATAGCCATTGTATAGATGGAGTGAGGGCACAGACAGTAAAGAACCCAGAAGGTTCCAAAACTCATGAAAGTGGTAGATGGAGCCTGGAGAAGCTTACTCTCAGCAAAGGTGGACATCATAATGCTCAGCACATCATGCTCAAAAACATCCTTCTAGGGCTGAGAATTTATTTTTGTTTTTTGGGACAGGGAATCGCTATATAGTTTAGTGTGGCCTGGAACTCCTGGCAATTCTCCTGCCTCAGTTTACTGAGTGTTGGTATTACACGGTTTAGGGCTGGAGATTTAGAGCGGGAGGAATCCTTGCCTAGCATGCATGAGGCTTTAGATTCCATCCCCAACACTGCAATAAGTACATACATACAAAAATCTACTTAACATTTTTTTCATTCTTCAATCCCTGCTCAAACTCCATCTCCTCTGCAAAGTATTTCCCTAACAAGGCCACCTGTGCCTTCACTCTGCAGCTCATCTTTGTGCTTCTGGCTCTGCACTAGACAAGTGCATGTGCCCATCTCGCTGACAGTGAATGCTAAGGACAAATACAATTCTGCTCTATATCCTAAGGGTGGGGCTCTTGGAAGGCAAGCAGGCAGAAACCAACTGAGCTCCAGGGAGGAAACTTGCCCAAGGTCAAGAGACAAAACTGGAGGGAGAATTCAGGCCTCTTGACTTCCAGGCCATGGTGCTGCCCCACCCAGGTGCCAGGCGCTGCCCTCACACTGCTACCTCTCTGTTACTGGGAAAGCAGATCCAATAATAGGAGGCCAAAAGGGAGGGAGGCCAGAGAGCTCTGCTGGAGCCCCTGACCTCAGGCTTCCTTCGGCCCCAGGCAGCCTGCCCCTGTCACTGCCATCCCAGAGAACTCCAGCAGCTCCCGAACACTGTCCTAGGGCTGTGGCTGGGAATGTGCGTGTGTGACACAAATCAGGTGAGAGTCTGTGTCTGACTCCTTGCATACCTATATATGTGTACAGCAGTACAGACAAGTGCATGTATAAGAATGTGTCCCCTCATGTGTCAGCAGGTGTTTGCACCTTCACCTCTTGGACAGTGGGAAGTCCAGGACCACAGCCTGATGGGGGGCAGAAATACTCCCTGCTCACCCTGAGCACCTTCCCTGCTACCCAGTGGTAAACTGACAGGGCAGAGAGATGGGGTGGGCCTGTCCTCCTGGCCCCACCCCAGCCAGGGCCCCCTTAATGGTCTGAGGCAGGAGACCCTCCCTGCCCCCATCCCAGGCCTGATAGGAAAGAACAAGATGCCTAAGCAGACTCTTAACTTGAAGCTGGCCGATGTCCAACCTTGCACCAAGTGCTTTCCATGCAGCAAATTCATCACTGGTCACCCCATCCCTAGTAGACACTTGGGGTGAGGAATAAAAGAAAACGAGCACATTCTTTGGTCAGATGGACTAAGTGGATTTTGAATAGCTGGTGGCCTGAGAGGGTTGATTCTCAGTCCATAGGAGGGGTAGGGTTTTATAAAAAGCCACCCATCCACCGAGGTGCCTTGACCCCGGGCCAGGGCTCCCCACCTCCCTTCCCTGTGTGGTTCTGTCCCTATCCCACCCCGGCTGGACCACTGCCCCCAGCCAGGCGACAGTGGCCGCGGGTGGGGGAAGGGAACTGTCCCAGCACCCCCGCCCCAAAGGGGCTGCGACGAGGGCCCTGGTCGCTCCTACCTCGCGGCCTGGGCGCCGCCGTCCCCGCCGCTCCGGGCCTCCAGGGTGGCCATGGCTGCGCGACCCGGGCTCAGCGGGCGCGTTATTAATAGCCGGGCCTCCCGGCCGCCGCGCCCGCGCCCGCGCACTGCCAGCTGCAGTCGACACCGGATCCTGGCCCCGGCGGGCAGGCGCGCCCACTTGGCCCAGACTCTGGCGGCCGCTGGAGGAGGGATCTGGCTGGGGGCAGGGAGAGGCAGGCCTGGGGGGGAGTGGGGAGGGGGGCGCGTTCCCAACCCCGGCACCCGGAGTCTTCCCGAACCTTCCACCCCGAGGGAAGATGGGAGACCCAGCGGCTCCGGGGAGCAGTTTCCCCACTCCCACCGTTGGGGAGCGAGGCTTGGGGAGGGCCTGGGGAGGCACCCAGCAGCTCCCCTCCCTCGCGCGTGTCCACGCCGAGGCGCAGGGACTGGGAGCCACCCGGTGTCCCGCAGCTGTCGGCAGGGGTGGGGCAGCCCTGCAGGAGGAGATAACAAGGCCACACCCCTTGCCACCCGGGCAGCCCAGGGCCTGGGGGTTTGGGGGCCTGGGGCCCTGGAGCTGGGGTTAGGGAAGGACGGAAGGAGGTCGCCGAGGGGTTAAGGCTGCGTGGTCCTTGTGCACCCACTGAACTTTCCTGCTCCACCTGTCATCCTTGCTCAGCCGGCTTCTGCCAACTTTAAGGCATAACCAACCCCTCCCCAAGTCCTCAGCCCACAAGTGTCAGGGTCAGACTCAGCACTGGTCTTTATCCCCAAGTAAGCGGCTGCTGGGCCCCTTCCAGACCCGGCCCCCAAATATTCTCTTTCTGATTCCTTTTTTCCACTGTCCCTGTGTCTGGGGAGGGCTTTGACTCAATCGAAAAAGAACGCTATGCATTATAATCAGAGGCCTTGAACGTGGGGTGGGGGTGGGGAGACGATGCGACTGTGTCGAGTGCGCGCTCCTGTGCCTTGGTCCCACAGCAGCAGAAACAGATGGTCACAGTTTCGTGTGTGGTGTGCGGCGTGGGAGGTTGTAGGGTTGTGCGACTGTGATGTGGGGCACGTGTGTGTGGGCATGTGGATGCATGAGCGCAGGATGAATGCATGTGGTGATCTGTCCGTTGTGGAGTGTCTTGGGGAGAGGGACTGGCTTCAGTGACTGCTCCTGGGGTTTATGTGTGGTCCTGTGTGATTGCGTGCTTGACCAAGGGCTGCTGTTTGTGATTGCTGTGGCTGAGGGGGGAGGGCTGCTCCCGAGCAGGTGTGTAGAGTGTCCCCTGGTGTGACTAGGGCTGTGGGTGTGTTCATTCATGCACTACTGAGTGTGCCGCCTGCGGCAGTGTATTTATAACTCTTTCTCTCTAATGCAAGGGGGTGGAAAATTAACACCCAGGACAGTCCAGTATACCCTTGTAAGGTCTGCATGAGAAAAACTTGGGTTTTAAAGGCTGCTGGTCATTTTCTGACTTACCCCTAAAATATTCCAGGGGAGGAGGTTGGCAACACCGCAGCTGCTTGGTTGTTTGACAGCTGCCGCCAGTCAGAGGGGAGTGGGGGCAAGGCCTGCCAGAGGCGTTGTTTGCTGCTGGTGCTAGGCAACGGGTGGCAAGGGTAGTATTCAGAGGAGCCATCCCTTCCCCTCCAACTCCTGCTCAGGAGCCGGCTCTGGGTGGTCCCTCAGACTACATTCCTTAACTCCTACCTTCCCCCCAGTCCTTCTTTAGGCTGAAACACTGACTTCCCCCAGGGGTGCCCCCTGTAACGTCCTCTGGTTGACAGTTCATCCTGTCGCCCTCTTTATTCCATGTGAGCCCTTATCACAATGACAATGTCATGCCATGACATGGTTGGGTTTTGGTTCCTTCCTTCTCTGCTTCCCCTAGAATGAATGCCTCATGAGGACAGAAACATGGTGTGTCTTCTTCTCTGCCCAGGGACCAGCACAGGGCCTGGTATAGACAGTTACAGGAAATTTTGTTGGATGGAGGGCTTGAAGGATGGTCCTATTTGGGCAACATGTGACACCTGCTGTGTGCCAGGCCTGGGCCACCCATGGCCAAGGAGTCCTCATCTACCCCAGGAGACAGACACAGGGGTACAGTTTGTCTCCACCCAGGCAGAGTGAGGTGAGGGGGGGTCACAGGACCTGTTTCACTTGGCACAGCCTGATTCTGGGTCTGTGTTAGGGCAAATGGCCTTATTTGGCCCAGGCCTGCAAGCAGCTCACCATGCAGAGGAGGCTAGAACCATCTCGTCAGGCTGGGTTTGCACGGAGGATGTGCCAAACCACTCGGCTGAGTGATGTGCTGCTAGGCCTGGAGAATCAGGGAGGCCAGGCCAGGGTGGGGAGAGGTCAACTCTGGGAACAGGGCAGCCTCCCTCCTGCACAGAGCAAGCTGGGTGTGGAAGGCTGAGGGAGAGGGTTTCAGAGCCAGTCACAGATCATGCTTTGAAAGACAAGTACTGGCCTGGAGATTTAGCTCAGCAGCACAGTGCCTGCCTGGCAAGCACAAGGTCCTGAGTTCGATTCCCAGTACTAAAGCTATTTTCCGCTTTGCCTCCATTCTTGCTGGTTTCTTGCTGCTCTGCCGAGTCCTGGGGCTGACTCCTCTGACGACGTGTGGCCCCCTAGGCTTCTGGCTTGAGGTGGAGTTTGTATAACAGGAGACGTGGCAGGAGATCAAAGGGAGGGAGAGAGTGAGACCAGGATGTTTATCATGCCTCCCTCCTTCTGTGATTTTGGCAGTCACCATTGTTCTTGACAGAAAACCACAGCTTGTACCGGATGCACTGCACCCATGGGTGCAGTTCTTGCCTGGTTCACTAACGAAGCTGTCCTCCCTTGTCCTTACAGGCCAAAGGAACTAACTGCATCCCACTGCTGCATGTGGCAGGGTGCTCCACCATGCCAACTCACTTCTGAGCAGTCCTTTCACGAGGCTTCTTTCGCAAAGACCTTGGTGTGCCTCTTTCCTGCTGAAACTCATACAGTGAACCCAGGACAGAGAAGTTAGGGAGATTCTGTTTCTAAATCACTACCAGCGAGGCACAGTGACACACATCTATAATCTCAGCATTCAGAAGACTGAGGCAGGAGGATTGCTGTGAGTTTGAGGCCAGCCTGGGCTACAAAGTGAGTTCAAAGCCACCCTGGACTACATAGTGAGACCGTGCCTCAAACAAACAAACCAATCAGTTTCTAAACCCAGAATCAGAAAAGTTGTACACAGGGCTGGGGATGCAGTTCAGCTGTACAGCACTTGCCTAGCATGTGTGAGGTCCTCAGTTTGATCCCCAGCATCATGAAGGAGAAGGAGTAGGAGGAGGAAGGATGAAAGAGGATGAAGAAGACAAGAAGAAAAAGAGGGAAAGGGAAGAAAAGAAAAGAGTGGGTATGGTGGCTCATGCCTATAATCCCAGCACTCTGGGAGGCATAGGAGCAAAAATCCAAGTCCAGCCTGAGCAATACAGTGACTTCCCAAGACTCGCTCAAAATTTTAAAAGTGGGGGACAAGGATGGGACTGGTGCTCAGTGTGAAAGCCCTTGGTTCAATCCCCAGTACAAAAAAAAAAAAAAAAAAGTTATACACAGATCCCAGCCTGAGTGCAGTGTGACCTCCTCCTCATGCAGACTTAGGCCTGCAGTTAGCCCTGCTGGGAAGATGGGCCAGGGTGGAGGCCTGAGCCAGTGGACTTGGGAGCAGAAGGAAGAAGGGGATGATTGGCAGAGGGATGAACTAGGAAGGTGGACAGCACCAGAGTGCCCCAGGAGAAGTGGAACCGGCAGCAGTCTCCCCCATTCCCCAAGCCCGTGCTGCATGATCGGGAAGCCAAACCCCTGAACCTCAGTTCCCTGTTGGTGGAATGGGCAGTCCAGATCCTCTTCACAGGGCTTTTGTGAAAAGCAATCAACTGTGAGGCTCCACACAGGAGCTGGTGCACTGAAGCGTTTGGGAAGCTGAGGAGATCTCGTGTTCCCCACTGCTCCAGCACCGGAAGGTATTCTGCTCAGGGCTTTTTGGTGCCAGGAGCTCCTACAAACCATTCAGAGGTGCACAGAGATGCCCTGCAATGCTCTCAACTCCCCTGCTTCTACAGCCAGTGGACGCATCCAAGTTTTAGAGGCAGCATTTACTCCCTGTGACCTTAGAAAAGTCATTCCAGGGCTGGGAGTTTGGCTCAGTGGCTTAAGCGCCTGCCCTGGCAGGCGCAAGGTTGTGAGTTCAATCCCCAGTACCACAAAAAAAAAAAAAAAAAAAGAGAAAAAAAAGAAAAGTCACTCCACCTCACAGACCCTGTCTTCTTTTCTCTAAGGCTGAATATTCACCTTACCTCACAGGTTCGCTGTAAAGATAAACTAGAAGACAAAAAACATTTAATCAAGTACCCTAGAAACTTCCCCTCCTAGCCTGGGGATTGAACCCAAGAGCCTGTCACATGCTAAGCCTGCACTCTACCACTGAGCTACACCCACAGCAAAGATGATATTTGAAAACGAGAGAGAGGGCTCTCACTATGGAGTTCAGGCTAGTCTCAAACTTGTAGTGATCTTCCTGCCTCTGCTTACCCAGTAGCAGGGATCACAGGCGTTTTCCACCAGACCCAGACTCCCCTTTCTTTTTTTTTTTTTTTTTTTTTTTTTTTGCAGCACCGGGGATTGAACTCACAACCTCGCACCTGCCAGGGCAGGTGCTTAAGCCACTGAACCAAACTCCCAGCCCTAGTTTTTTGAGGCAGGGTCGCACTATGTAGTTCAGGCCAACCTTGCGCTCGCGTTGTAGCCCAAGCTGGCCTGAAACTCACAACGCTCCTCCTACCTCAGCTTCCCAAGTGCTGGGATTAAGGGTGTGCGCCACCATGCCTGGCTCTAAAACTCTCCTTTCTAGCCAGGTGGGCTGGCATGTGCCTGCTGTTCCAGCTACTGGGAGAATGGGGTGGGAAGACTGCTTGAGCCCAGGAGTTGGAGACCACCCTGGGGAACACAGCAGGATCTAGATTCAAAAGAATACAAATGAAATCTCCCCTTTCTCCCTTCTACTCTCTCAAAAGCTGCAAACAAGGACTGACTACAGTACAACTCTTCATTTACCCTTTTCACCATTTATTAAGCCAATGTGGTGAATCCTAAGAACACAAAGACTACTAAGTCACTGAAGTAAAAACAATATCTTTATTATTTCATAGTTGTATCCCTAATGCATAGATTTTTTTTTCTCTCTTTTTTTGGGGAGGGTACTAGAAATTGAACTCAGGACCTGTCACTTGCCAGGTAGGCACTGTGCCACTGAACTATATCCCTGGCCCTGCATAGCTTTTCAATACATAGTGGTTGGCCAGGAGTTTGGCTCAGTAGCTTAAGTTCCTGTTTGGCAGGTGCGAGGTTGTGAGTTTGATCCCTGGTGCCACAAAACAAAACAAAACAAAACAAAACAAAAAACATAGTGGTTGCAGCAAGAAGTATATCTTGGATGGTAGAGTGCTTGTCAAGCATGCTTGGGACTTGGTGTTTAATCTCTAGATCATAAATAAATAAATAAATAAATAAATAGCTAAGGTGTGGAGCACATGCTCATAATCCCAATACTCTGGAAGCCTGAGGCAGAAGGATCACAAGTTTGAGGCCACCCTGGACAATCTACCTAGACTACCTCAAAAATTAAAGAAAGGGCTGGGGGTGTAGCCCAGTGCAAAAATCCTGAGTTCAAAGCCCAGTATGGGAAAATTTTTTAAAAAGACAGTTACTATGTTGTTTTGTTTTGTTGAGAGAGTCTCCCTATGTAGCCCAAGCTAGCCTCAAAACTCACAGCAACCCTCCTGCCTCAGCCTCTCAAGTGCTGGGATCACAGACATGTGCCAACAAGCCCAGGATGGCAAGGTATCTTGTTGGCCAAAAGTAATGCAGGCAGGAAATGATGGTGCCCAAAATTCAATGCATGACCTCCACGAATGAGGCATCATTGTCATCATTCCTGTCCTCCACAGGTTTCTGCCAGTCTAGAGGGGATTCAGTAGGTCTCCCCTTCTCAGGGGCCCAGGCTCGCTACAGCTTGTTTTGTGTCTCTGGATAACTTACCGCGCCTCCTGAACCTCGGGCTCTGCCTCTGGAAATGAAGTTAGCTGGGCGCTAAATAAGAAAACGAGGAGGGCGCGCGCAGCGCCTGGCCTAGTGTACCTGAAGCACCGATAAATGTATTGTTTCCTCCTTTCTCCCCTACACCCAGGCGACTGACCCTGCACAGGTCGGGTTCTCGGCAGTGCTGAGTTTAGCCTCTAGGGGGCGCGGCCGCACTGACCCCATACTCCCAGGATCGTCGGCTTCGAGGCTGTGCTGGGCTACCAGAGCTCTGAGTTTTTGAGATGGCAGCGTGGCCCGCGCGGAGGCTGAACTGGAGCTGAATCAAGGTTGTTCTTTGGTATCACAGTGATAATTAATAATAACAATAATAGTATCAGCACCAGACCCACCGACTTGGTTTTTGGGTTTTTTTTTTTTTGTTTTTTTTTGTTTTTTTTTTGGCTTGTTTCGATCCACAGGAGCAATTTTAGGTTCACACACGGGGTTAGTCCCCAGACCCCACACTCTCCTGTTCTGCCCTGTACTGGGGCATCTCTATGGGAAACGCCACCGGATGTGGTGGCACACACCTGCATCCTAGCACTCAGGAGGCTGAAGCAGGAGGCTTGCCGCGAGTTCGAGGCCAGCCTGGGCTACATAATGAGTTCAAGGCCAACCTGCACTACACAGCAAGGCCCTGTCTCAAAAATAAATAAGCAAATAAAATGGGAAATACAATAATGTAGTCTCTTTGTTTGGCAGTTCTGGGGCTTGAAATCAGGGTCTCGGCACTGAATTACCTCCCTAGTCTTTTTTTATTTTGAGCCAGAGTCTCACTAAATTGTTAAATTGTCCCTGGCTGGGTTTCAGCTTGCAATCCTCTTGCCTCAGTCTCCCATAGTGCTGGTATTACACATATTGTGCACCACTGTTCTGGGGCTAAATGCAGGTCTTGAGAGGACTAGAGGGGTTCTGGGAGAACAACTTGCAATAGGCGCATTCATTTATTGTGAAGTTTGCCCCCACCCAGCAAGGGAGCACTGATTAATTCCTTCCTCAGATGAGGTTCGCTGGGGGCTTTCTCCTGGTTTGGGAGGCACTCTCTCCAGTCACAGGCCAGTCCAGGAGCTCAGCCTCTAATCCCCCACTCAGGGGCAAGTTTAGGTCTGAAAATGTCCCTGGCCATTCCCATCACCCTCCTAGACTGGAACTCTAAATCCGGCCCTGGCAACTTCACCAGAAAACCTCTCCTGGGTGCTCTCTCCCCAGGTCCACAGGCTTTGCACAGGCTGGTCTCTCTGCCTGGAACAGCTTTCCCCCAGCCTGAAGGCTGTCACTGAGGACACAGCTTAAGCATTACCTCTCCCAGGAAGCCCCTCCCCTTTGTTCCTGAAGTCCCTGTGCTTCCTGTAAGCAGGCAGCAGCATAGGAGATGTGTTTAGTGCAGACCTTCCCCGATATGATGATGATTTTCAGAACAGGTAGTGCATCTGTTGAGAACACCATGGTATGTAATGACTTTTGCAGAGTAAACATTCAAAAAATGCATATCCAGTGGGCATGGTGGTGCGTGCCTATAATTCTAGCACTGGGGAGGCAGAGGCAGGAGGATCACTTCAAGTTTGAGGCCACCCTGGGCTATGTAGTGAGTTCAAGCCCAGCCTGCACTACATAGTGAGGCCCTATTGCTAAATAAATAAACAGGCTGAGGACGTAGCTCAGAGTGAAGACCCTAGATTCAGTCCCCAGTACCACACACACACTCACATTAATACATATCTCCTGCACAAGTGATTATACCTGCTATCTGAGTGTGTTCCCCAAAAGCTCACATGTGGAAGCTGGACAGGGTGGGATACACCTGTCATCCCAGCTACTCAGGAAGCTGAGCCAAAATCGCAAGTTCAAGGCCAACCTCAGAAATTTAGCCAGACCCTGTCTCAAAATAAAATAAGAACTTATGCATGGTGCCACATGCCTGCCATCTCAGCACTGAGGGAGCCACAGACAAGGGGATTGCAAGTTTGAGTCCCATTAGGACAATTTAGCAATGCCTTGTCTCAAAATAAAAATAAGCCAGGAATGGTGGCACATGCCTGTAATCCCAGCACTGGGGAAGCTGAGGCAGGAGGCTCACCATGAGTGTGAGGTCCACCTGGGCCACCTAGTGTGTTCAAGGCCAGCCTCAACTATATAAGAGAATCTGCCTCAAAAAAAAAAAAAAAAAAAAAAAAAACCTAAATAAATAAATAAATAAATAACAAAAAGAGGGCAGGGCTGTAGTTCAGTGGTACAGCATCCTGGGTTCAATCCTCAGTTTGAGAAAAACAAACTACAGCAAAAGCTCATACATTGCAAACACAGCAGGCTTGGTATATCTCCTCACGTGATGCCTTCCACCATCCTAACACGCATGCAGCAAGAAGGCCCTCACTAGACACTGTGCACTTCAGCTTCCCAGCCTCCAGCCTTCTTTTTCTGAGACAGGGTCTTGCTGTGTCTTTGAACTCACTATGTAGCCCAGGCTGACCTTGAACTCACAACAATGCTCCCACTTCACCCTTCTGAGTGCTGAGTCACAGGCGCATGCCACCATGCCTGGCCAGAACTTCCCTTCTTCATAAATTACCCAGTCTGCAGTATTGTTACAGCAACTGGAAGTGAGATGAAGATACTACTCATCTGGGCCACTCCCAAGACTTCTGACAGCCTCAGCTCAGAGCCACACGCACAGTCACGCAGACGGAGCCCCACACAGTCACCGCACGCAGTCAGGCACCCAACACACATGCAGCAAAGTCACAAATGGTCACAACAACAGGCACAAAGCTGACCTCATCTGGGCTCCTCTCGCTGTGTGTCCGGGTGCCTCTGTGTCCTGGGCCTGTGTGTGTTCACTCTGTGACTCAGGATCCCAGAGAATAAGTCACATGTCTCTTTCTCCAACCTGGTAGCCCCTAGGAGAGGGCGAATTGCCTGCCAGGTGGGAAACCCAGGGGAAGGGTTATACTGATTATTCCCAGCTAGTTTCTGGGCCTGGGCCTGGGCCCATCTTCCTAAGAGCTCAGGAGCCCTTGGGTGGAGCTGTTTCCCATATCAGAAGAGCAGCTGTATCTCTCCAGCTCATAAGTCAAATTGGCCCCTAAATCAGCCAGTTTTCAAGCTGGGGTGTAGCTCATGGATAGAGCATTTGCTTGCCTGGCATGCGCAAGGGCCCGGGTTTGATCTTGAGAACTGCCATACAGTATAATTAAGTCGATCAAGTTAGGTGCTCCAGGAGCAGCGCTGAGGTGAATCTCCACCATCAGACTGGCAGCTTGCATGGGGACCGCTGTGTCTCCTTGACCCTGCCCACTTCAGAGCCTGCTCCCATGACGATGCAGGGATCAGGACTGGGCTGAGCCGCTAAGGCCTGAAAGCAGCAGCAGCAAACCACACTGCAAGAGGCCGCTCTGGCAGGACCCATAGGAGGTAGCAGGATGGAAGGGTGTCCAGCAAGGTGACTTGGCCCATCTCAGTCTGTCTCAGCAGCAATTAGATTCCTTCACCTGCCTGTAGCATGTCACTTAATTCGCCAGTCTTGTGAGGTAGGTGTGTTCCTCACCCCTTTCACAGATGAGGCAATCACGCTTGGAGAGGAGGAGGGACTTTCCTAAGTCATAGGCCAAGGAGGAGTCGAGCAGGGCACCCCCTGTGTGGGCCACCTCCCACCCGGCTTTGAGAAATTTTGGAAGACAGATTCAACAAGGAGGGAGGTGTGGAAGGGGACACCCAGGTTTCTGGTGGAGCCCAGTGGTGCCAGTTCAGGAGCTAGGACTGTCAGACGGTGGGAGCACCTGTGTGGGAGATTAGGAGGCTAGCAGAGGAGCAGGTGTGGGGCAGCCAGCCAGGGCAGGAGGAGATGTGCCGGGGTCCCAGCTTCTGGGTTTCCTACATGAGCACCTCCACACCCACCTCGCTTGGGTACTGGAGTCCTGGGTTCAAATCCATTCTCCATCTGACCCTTGTCTAGGGCCTCACTTTTTCTTATCTGAGAAACAAGGGCACAGACCAGGTGACGTCAGCACTGGAAGTCCTGCTCCTTTAAGCCTTTCCCAGGAGAGGGTGTGGCCCACACTGCAGGTGAGCCCGTTGCCACATCAGCAGGGTGAGCCCCGCCCCAGTTCCCTCCCCTGGTGCTGGAAGGAGGCAGAAGAAGCCCCAGAGGACTGTGGGAAGTGGGTGGGGAGAAAGAGCCTGTCTAGTTGGCTGGCTCCCAGTGAGGGGGATGGATTTGTGAGGGGTTTGTGTGTGTGTGTGTGTGTGTGTGTGTGTGTGTACGTACCTGATTCAGCTAGCTCTGTGTGCCTGGAAGGGAGGCTGTGAGTGTTCCAGAGTGGACAGGAGTGTGTACCAAATGAGCACATGTAACTGGACAAGTTTGACTTAAACTTGTGTGCAAGTCTCTGAGACTTCTTTGTGTCTTACAGGTGTCTTACAGGTGTCCCTGGGTGTGCAAAAGGAGAACACATCTGTCTAAATGGCCTTGAGTGTTCAAGTGCGTGGGTCTTTGTGTTTCCCCTCTTGTCTACGTGGATATCGTGTACCGGAGTGTTGTGACTAAAAACACCAGAGTTTGTGCCTTTGCATGGACGCAGCGGAGTGGGGAAGTGTGGAGATGGCTTGCGAGTGCTCTCAGTGAGCCTATGTGTCTGTGAGCGCCCTGAAGAATACACTAGTGTGTGAACGTGTCTGTGTGTCTCCCAGGCGACACAGTCTCACACGAGTCCCAATGACACTCCCACAGGGCTTCCTGTTCAAACCAGAGTTCACTCCCTGCCCGTGCCCTTAGGTCCCTGGATAGGGGGTTGGGTTGGGGAAAAACATGACTAAGTGGGCCTGGGCTTGAGCAACCACCCCACCGCTGGTCGTAAGAGTCTGAAATTCCACTGACCTCTGCCCCCGCAGGCTCCTCTTTCAGAGCAGAACCCCTGCCGCCCCTGTGGAACAGGAATGGAAGAAATGACCATGGGACAGGGGTCAGCAGGGCCACAAGGGCAGGCTGGAGCCTTCTCTTCTCACCTCATTCTTCCAGCAGATCTGCCTTGCTCAACAGCAGCAGCCATTTTCCCCTGTTTCTGAAGAGGAAACTGAGGTACTTCTGAGAGGCAAAATACATAGCAGATACATAGCAAAAACAGGACTCCTCCCAGCCCACCTCCCTCCCGCCACAAGGAGTGCTGGGCTACTCTTGTGGCCCTCTTTAATTTTTTATTTTGAGACAGGGTCTTACCAAGTTGCCTAGGCAGGCCTCAAATTTATAATTCTCCTTTCATAATAGCTAAATCTTGGAACCAGCCTATATTCATAATAGATGAATGGATAAAGAAAACATGGTTTAAAAAAAAGTGTTATTTGCACACAATGGAGCACTACTCTGCCATAAAGAAGGATAAATGAGTCATTTGGAGGAGATTGGATGCACCTTGAGACTATAATGTTAGATGAAATAAATCAGACACACATGTTTAAGGGACATAAGGCTAATTTTGTCCTCCAGGTGGTCTCCAAGGGTCTGTCAGACCCTTATTTATTCTTTAGAATATTTCTCCTGATGAATTATTAATTTTAACTTTATGAGTTTTATTACACTAAACAATGAATACTTAACAGAAAAAAATCACAAAAATAAAGCAATAAGTTCTTAATATTTATTGTTTATAAAAAAGCATCAAAAATTTCAACATTGACTGTTTTTTGGTATACCAAGTCTAAAAAAGAATGACACAAATAAATTCTTATGTGAACTACATAGCACATTACAAAAAAAATCTTTACTTCAATTATCACACCTAAGGCACTCTGCACACATGACTACAGCACATTCCATACACACGTATCACTTACACTGATAGCACATGTGCAGTGTCGACATCAGCAGTACCGCTTTGTTTGTTTGTACTATATATATATATAATCTCTGTTTTGAAATTGCAACACTTCATTTGGAATTTCTGCTTTGTTCCTGCATCGGGTCCCTACCCCGGTCAACTTGTGCTGTGTTAGCAAATGTAACATCAACTGGAAACTGGTAAACCAATTGTTCAGTGTCACATTTGATTAGTTTGGGAGATGGGAGCAACAAGTCTGTTCACAACGTCATTCAGTTTTTTACTATATGAACAAGGACTTGAAGGCTGAGTTCCAGGATAAATTTCTAAATTGAAAGCATAATAAGTCTTTGCATCTACAAAGGCATCAATTTTTATGCTATATTTTGACCCACAGCTTTCCATAAGTCTTTTGCTTTCCTCAAGTCACCATGAGAAATCCCTGTGAAGCACAGCAGACCTATGAATGCTTTCAGTTCAGCTAGTGAGGTGTCATAATAAATATATTTTTGCACTCAGGAAACTGAGGCAGGTGGATCACTGCAAGTTTGAGGCTAACCTATACTATATAGTGAGACCCTTCTCAAAAAAAAAAAAAAAACCCAAAACTAAAAACATAATAAACGCACTTTTTAATATGGCTGTTGGTGTATATGGAACATTTCAGCCTTTGTGTATTTCATGGCATCTTACAGTATTTCATCTACTACAATCTCCAACACTGAATGGCAGTGCTGCCATTCTGTCCAGTACATTTCACCCCTACCGAGGCCCTCACTATATTTTCAGACCTAGTTCTAATATTGAATTGTTTCACTTGGTTGAGTGGCCATTTTGCAACGTTTTGACTAGTCAAATGTGTACTCACATTGCTATTTCTTCATCATCCAAATCAAGGAGGTCTGCATTCCCTGTGCTGTATCAGTGAATTCTTTTTTTTTTTTTTTTTTTGGTACCAGGGACCAAACTCACAACCTCGTGCCTGCCAGACAGGCGCTTAAGCTGCTGAGCTAAAGCCCGGCCCTATTTTTTGAGACAGGGTCTCACTATGCAGTTCAGGCCGTCCTTGAGTTCACTTTGTAGCCCAGGCTGGTCTCAAACTCACAATGATCCTCCTGCCTCAGCCTCCCAAGTGCTGGGATTAAAGGCATGCACAACCATGCCTGGCTTCTTCTTTTTTTTTTTTGGTACTGGGGATCGAACTCACAACGTCACGCCTACCAGACAGGCGCTTAGGCCACTGAGCTAAACCCCCTGCCCTATTTTTTGAGACAGGTCTCATTATGCAGTTTAGGCTGGCTTTGAACTCACTTTGTAGCCCAGGCTATTCTCAAACTCACAATAATCCTCCTGCCTCAGCCTCTGTGTCAGTCAATTCTTGCTCCATTTCATTGTCACAGGAACTTTGGCTCACATGGCCAGTGTCAAAGTCACTATCATCAGCATCATCATCATCATCCACCCACACCACTCTTCTGTCGTGAAAACATGTCTTTTACCACAATGGATCATCTTCATCAGCCATGCATGAGTAATCTGATGATTCACTTTTGACCTCCTCCAAAACTTGCAAATCTTGTTTTTCATGTGCCATTGTACTGAACTGGTCTACTTCTACCAGAAAAATAAAAAATCAAAAAAAAAATTTTTTTAAGCAAATCCTGGAGTGGTATGGGTCTATTGTACCCTCTGTGATGCTTGGGTAAACACACACAAAACACAGTTACATGGAACATGAGGTGGGTAGAAATCCCATTTTGCCACTTTTGCACATGTGCACACACCTTGCCCTTCGTCACACCAAATGAATAAACACATGAATTGTTTCCTATATCATTCAGGGAAAGGTACTGTGATGCACAGCCAGATACTATTATGCTAAAGTATAAACTTATAGGAAAAAAGTAAGGAATAGGCCTGTTGGACTCTTCTGTACCTGGAATAAATATCATATTGTTCAGGCTGGACATGAACTCACTTTGTAGCCCAGGTTGCCTTGAACTCAAAGTGAACCTCCTGCTTCAGCCTCCAAAGTACTGGGATTACAAGCCAGGTGTGGTGGTGCACACCTTTAATCCCAGCACTCAGGAGGCTGAGGTAAGAGGAGTGTTGTGAGTTCAAGGCCGGCTTGGGCTACAACGCAAGCATAAGGCTGGCCTGAGCTACATAGTGCCACCCTGCCTCAAAAAATTAGGGCTGGGAGTTTGGCTCAGTGGTTTACGTGCCTGTCTGGCAGGCATGAGGTTGTGAGTTTGATCCCCGTGGCTGCAAAAAAAAAAAAAAAAAAAAAGGTACTGGAATTACAGGCATGGCCCACTATGTCTCTCTTGGTTTCTCTTGTATGAGAAACCCAAAGTAAAAATAAACTGAAGAGCGAAGTAAAGGATAGATAATAGGAAACAGTGAGATAGATCATTTGGAAAAAAAAATAGGACCAAGAGATGGAGGGAAGAGAGGGGAGAGGGGGCTGGGATGAAACCAGAATTGACATGTGTTATGTACATGTACCAACTCCCCAGGAGGAATGTGATCATTATCTACTATAAATATGTGTTCAAAAAAATTAAAGCCAAGATGGGCGTGGTGGTGCACACTTGTAATTTCAGCACTTGGGAGGCTGAGGCAGGAGAAATGCTGTGAGTTCAAGGCCAGCCTGAATTACATAGTGAAACCCTGTCTCAAAAAGACATAAATTAATTAATTAATTAATTAATAATAAAGCCAGGTATGGTGGAGCATACCTATAATCCCAGCATGTGGGAGGCTGAGGCAGGAGGATCACCATGAGTTTAAAGCCAGTCTGGGCTACATAGGGAATTCAAGGCCAGTTTGAACTACATAGCAAGATCCTGTCACAAACAAAACAAAACAAAACAAAACAAAACATTAAAATTTAAAAAAAATGTAATCCTCCTGCCTCAATCTCCTGAATTAGCTGTATTGTATCCAGCTACAAAAGCAGGATTTGGATCTCATCTTTGGACTTTAAGTCCAGCACCCTGTGGTGCTGGGTCTTTCTTTGCCTGTGCTCTTCCTACAGGTCCTGCCTGCCTAGGGGCCTCTGCCCAGGCGCTCGCTGTCTTATGATCACAGGGGTCCCTGCTCTCTTGCCAGGAGAGGATCCACTGGGGTCAGGGAATCTGATAGCCAGCTGAGAGAGGGCCAAGCCAGGGGTCAGGCCACCTACAGTACAGTTAGTAATAGGGCAGCTGGATTACTGGGTTCAGGATATGGTGACCTAAGTAACCCTCAGAAAGAATGTGGCCCAGGCAGACACACAGACCATAAACCACCTGGAGCAGCCCTTGACTGCAGCTGCCTAGTGAAGGGGCCAATACCTTTTCGTCTCTTTGCCCTGGTACCCGACGCAGGACTCTCTGGACTTTCAGAGAATGCTGATGGCCAAGCGAATGCAGTCAGCCAAGGAGCCCCAGGACTCTGCCAAAGGCCACAGCTGTGCAGCGGGGCCTATGATTCCTGAGTCCTGGTCTGAGGGCCCAGGTTCAGTGTCAGCCTGAACGTCCCTGTCGCTGCCCGGCTTGGGTGTCTCACGTGGGTGTGCATCTCTGTGTCCTGGAGACACCGGGGGCGCTTGGAGCTCCCTGGCCACCCCAGACACAGGGGCTCAAGCATGCAGCTTCTCTGTCTGCAGCCCGCTGCTATGATCCCAGCCCTGGGTCTCACAGCCTCTCTCCCCTGTGCCCTCACTGCCTGGGTGTCCCGTTTCCGGCTCCATGGGTGGCCTCACCTGACCCTGGCCTGGCCTGAGGGTGGGGTGGGGTGGAGGGTGCACACAGTGCAACTCTTGTTCAAGGGACTGGGTGGGGCCAGGCCTGCTCTGGGCTCCAGCCCCTGGCTCCAGTCTTGGCAGGTGGAGGCAGCTGTCTCTGGCGACAGCATCTTCTCAGTCTGCTGACACTGGAAGAGTGGCAGGAGCCACCAAAGGACCTGACACAGTGCCTTCAACTAGGGACTCCTCCCAGGCCCTCACTGACCCTTTTACCTCAAGCTCTTCCACCTCAAGGCCTGTGCCCCAGGCCACAACGAAGGCGAGGATGTGGCTGGTGTAGCTGTGGCAGGACTGACTGCCATTCAAAATGCCCATCTAAGAACCAGAGGTTACCAACATCAAGGCTGTCGATCCTCCTGCCTCAGCCTCCAGAGGGCTGGAATTACAGTTAATAAGAGAGATAAGGAAACAGGATGGGACTCTGTGAAGGGCTGGGGTTCAGTGAGAGGATGGAGCTTGGTTAGAGGACAGGACTCAGTGAGGGCTCAAAGTAAGACAAATGGGCAGAGAAGGCTGTGGAGCAAGTTAATGATTCCTCCCTAGCCCGGCTCAGGGGCCAGAGCCCTCATCACCACCTCCACTCAACCTGACTCTGAGGTGCTTGACCAGGCACACAGCTGAGTAGTAACAGGAGACCTGGGTCTTACGAGATTTAACAGGTCAGCCAAACAGCCTACAGGACCACACTGTGTGTTCAGATTGGGGACGTAGCTCAGTGGCACAGTGACTGCCTGGCAAGTGTGAGGTCCTGAGTTCAATTCTCGGTGCCAAAAAAATATAAAACAAAAGAACTGTGCAGCCCTAGGGCCTGGGAGCCAGGGCTGGGAGTGAACCCTAGGAGCCAGGGAAGGAGCCAGGGCTGGGAGTGAACCCTAGGAGCCAGGAACTGGGCCTTTCCACAGTTTCTATTGTTGCTGTTGTTATTTTCTTGGTATGGGGAGTTGCACCCAGGGCCTCACACATGGTAGGCAAATGCTCTACCATGGAGCCACATCCCAGTCCTCCCAGGTTTCCTCATTTCCCAAGAGGCTCCTCCTATCCCTGGGGTCAGATAGACTTAGATAACCTACAGGAGAGCATTTAGAATTCTGGGAACCAAGGGTCCCCTGTCCAGGACCTCCGTGATGCAACCCCACCCAGCTCAGCCTCCAGGACTGGCTGAGGAAAAGGGTGGGTAATGGATCCGCACCTCCAATACCTGGGGCAGAGCAAGAGCCAGTGGATAAATGCAAGACCTGACCTTGTAACTTCTCTCCTCTTCACGGGCTCCCTCCCTCGGACCTCCTGTCTAGCACCTTCCTTTTCACTATGCCCCCATTTTTTTTTTTTTCTGCACCGGGGATCAAGCTCACAACCTCACACCTGCCAGACAGGCACTTAAGCCACTGAGCCAAACTCCCGACCCTAGTTTTTTGAGGCAGGGTCGCACTATGTAGCTCAGGCCGGCTTTGCGCTCACGTTGTAGCCCAAGCCGGCCTCGAACTCACAAAGCTCCTCCTACCTCAGCTTCCCGAGTGCTGGGATTAAAGGCGTGGGCCAGTGCCCCCGTTTCTATTACTGGTTCTCCCCCATCCCAGAGCTGGACACCAAAGCTGGGGCATCCTTCAACTGCAATGTTCAGGTGCCGCCTGTCTCACCTGTGGGGAAGCCCTGGATGTGGGCTCCATCCATTCTGGTTGGCTTGAGATTCTGTTCCCCAAAGAACTGGCTCATTTGCAAGGGATCATTTCATAGTCAAAACAAGCCTGGGCTGGTGAGGAACAGCTTCAATGCATGCTATTTGTGTATTTCCCTTCTGGTTTTTTTGTTTTTTTTTTTCCGGCACCAGGGATCAAACTCACAACCTCGCACCTGCCAGACAGGCACTTAAGCCACTGAGCCAAACTCCTGGCCCTAGTTTTTTGAGGCAGGGTCGCACTATGTAGCTCAGGTCGGCCTTGTGCTCACGTTGTAGCCCAAGCTGGCCTTAAATTCACGACGCTCTGCCAACCTCAGCCTCCCAAGTGCTGGGATTAAAGGTGTGCGCCACCACGCCCAGCTATGTATTTCCCTTTTAGTGAGAAAAAAAACCCCACGCTCTATTCCCTCCTCAGCTACCAAGGTCATCCACCCTGGTTGGCATATGACTTGCTGAGCACTTTGGGTGGGCTCCGCTGTAAAAGTTCAACAGTGCAGGACGCGAACCAGGAGCTAGTTTGGTTCTCAGAGCTGGGAAGTATGCTGAGGACAGCACTGGGATGGAAAAAGAAGCAAGGATTTGCTTCCCATTCCCCAGGGAAATCCAGAATCTGGAACAGGGAGTAGAATTAAAGGAAAGAAAGCTTCTTGGAATGTTGAAACTGGAGGGGCCCCCAGAGTTTCTTAGATTTCATACAATGCAGTGTATGTATACCATTGATACCTTTCCACATCCATGGCAGACATGACTAATGGATCATGGCATTCTGTGCCTCCAAGCCCAGAGCCACTTCATTCAAGGTGGCAGTTGGCATGTGAGATTATATCTAAGAACAGGGGAGGGTGGTTCTTTCGTGGTGCTGGGAGTGGAATCCAGGGTATCATGCCTGCTACCACCAAGCCACAGGCCCAGGCCTAGCATGTGAGATTAGATTAAATCTATTTATCTTCCCTAGCACTCTTTCTCTCTTTCCCTCTCTTCCTCTCCCCTCCCCTTTCCATCCCTCTTTCCTTCTCTCTATTCTTTCTTTTGATATTGGAGATTGAATCCAGGGCTATCACATTGAGCTATATCCCCAGACCTTTTTGAAATTTTTTATTTTAGTGCTTTTTTTTTTTTTTTTCTGAGAAAAGCCCTTGCTATGTGTTCAGGCTGATCCTGAACTCACCATGTAGCCAACAGTGGCCTCAAACTTGTGGCAATCCTCCTGCCTCAGCCTCTCAAGTGCTGGGATTATAGGGGTGTGCCAGCATATCCATCTTGACAGGGTCTTGTTAAATTACCCAGACTTGGCTCAAACTTGTGATCCTACTGCCTCAGCCTCCCAGAGTTCTGGGATTATAGGCACATGCTGTCACACCTGACCCAACCTTTTCCTTTCCAGACAGGGAAACTGAGGCCCAGAGAGGATCAGCCCTTTCTCCACCTCATGGATCATTCCTCATGGATCAATCCACAAAGGATTAATTCCTTTCTGAGTAAGAAATCATTATAGAAAAGTAATTCTGATGGAATTGCAGGTGTTATTTACCACTTTGTACTTTTCTACATTTCCTAAAATTCTTTTTGAGCATGATCTTTTCTCATATTTTCTTTTTTTTCCCCTCTCCTCTCTTCTCCTCTCTCTTCTCCTCTCCCCTCTCCTCTCCTCTCCTCTCCTCTCCTTTTCTCTCCTTTCTTCTCTTCTCTTACCTTCCCTTCTCTTTTCTTCTCTTCTCTTCTGTCTTCCTCTCCCAATGTTTTGGGAGATTGAATCCAGGTCCTTCACACTAAGCTACATCCCCAGCTGTTTTTATTTATATTTTATTTTATTTTACTTTATTTTGAGACAGTGTTTTGTTAAATTTCCCAGGCTAGGCTTGAATCTGGGATCCTCCTACCTCAGTCATCCAGACTGCAGGGATTAGAGGTATGCACCACCATGCCCAGCTAATCATGAATTCATTCTATAGTTAGAAATCCCTCAGTCTCTCAATAATAATATTAGTTTCCCCTTTATTTTAAACATTGTATGATACCTGCTTTAAGCATATCTAAATCAACCTGACAACCACTCTGGGAGGGATGTGATATTATTATTGTCACTCTCATTTTGTTTTAGTTTATTAGTGGAGAATATGGGCAAAAATAATTATTTTTCATTTTATTTATTTTTTGCATTTTTGAGGCAGGATCTCTATGTAGTTCAGGCTGGCCTTGAACTCAATATGTAACCCAGGTTGGCCTTCAAATTGCAGCAATCCCCCTGCCTCAGCCTCCTGAGTGCTGAGATTACAGGTGTGCATCACCACACCCAGCCATTATTCTCATTTTAAAGAGAAAAGACTCTGAGAAGTCTTAGAAATTTATTCCAAACTGGGCATGGTAGCACACGCCTGTAATCCCAGCACTCGAGAGGCTGAGGCAGGAGGATCATTGCAAGTCTGAGACCAGCCTAAGCTACAAAGTTAGCTCAAGGCCAGCCTGAACTGCATGAAACCCTGTCTCGAAGACAAAAAAAAAAAAAAAAAAAAAAAATTGTTCCAACATAGCAAGTAGCACAGGGGTGCCTGTAGTCATACTATATACATACAATTAAATCAATTGAAAGTTAACGTTTCAGGGATGTTCTATGAAGAAAATGAAGATGCACAGGCTTGCAGGCTCTTTAGTACAATGTAAGTGGGAGGCCCTACGCCGCAGTGAGGGTGGTGACTCGCTCAGTCTCATAGTGGACATTGTGTGAAAAAACAGCCTGTCCCCCAGAGAAGCCTACTGAGCAGCCCAGAGAGAAATCAGAGGCCTTGGCATGCACCTTCCCCAGGACCTGGGCAGCTTTCTCCACGCAGGACAATGGGACGCTGTGTCCTGCAGGGTGCAGAAGGGCAAAACACCGCGTGCCAAGGCCCCTCTCAGCATGCAAGGGTGGGGAGAGGAGGAAAGAAGCTGAGGAATGGGGTGGGGGCCTCAAAGCAGAGCCAACAATAGAGGGCTGGGGTGGCAGGGGGAGCTGCGCTCTGCTGGGACTGTGGGAAGGGCCATCTGGACAGAAGCCTGCGCCAGGTGCCTCCACCCTTCCAGCTCTACAGCGTCCCTAAGATCCCCAGCACATTTGCCCACTGTCTCCAAAGACTGCACCCTCCTGTGTGCCCAGAACACGGAAATGGAGACCAACAAGCCAGCTCACCAAATCCAGTGACCTCGTGCCAGTCACTTAGTCTTGTGAGTTACCTGAGCTGTGGAGGAGAGGCCATTGGCCCCGTGTCCCAGGGCTGTCCAAGCGTAAATGGCAATCACAGGAGGGACCCCAGCTGGGGTGCGTACAGGCTTCCCTCCCAGCATGCCCCCCACAGCTGGTGCTGGCCTGGCCTGGCTGGGAGAGTGGGGTGCGGGAGGCGCCCTCTTCCTTCCTGCCCCTTCCAGATGGGCATCGAGATCTGAGAGCAGATGTGCCCCTGAGTGACTCAGCACCTTCCTGCCTGGCAGCTCCTCCCTGCCTGGCTCACCAGGCGGGCCAGGGAGGGTGAGACAGCAGACTGGGGGTGTGGGTGGCTGGTCTTGAGCAGCCTCGGGGGAGCCATGTGCTGGGGGTAGTGGAGAGCAAGGCAAGAAGAATGAGGACACTGTGGATTGGCCTGGAGGGTAGGACAGAGGTAGCATGGCTGCTCTCCAAAGAAACTGAGGTCCTTATCTACCCATCTACCATACTCAGCCTAAAAAGCTCCAGTGTTCACCCCTTCCAGCTCCCACCTGCTCACATCTGACCCCCAATACCTCCAGATCACCCCAAACCATCTGCCCTGCCCTCCTGGGCTATGCACTCACCAGGGGCTTCCTCTTCCCTCTCTGCCCTCCCTTGTCTCCCCAGTCCCCGCCTGGACTTCTTCCCTCCTACCCCACAGGCTCGGGGCCTCCTGCTCTCTGTGAGGCCACCTTCTCATTGCCAAATTCCTCACCTTACCTTGCTTAAACTTTTAGGACAGTAAGCACTTCTGGCCTGGCCCTTCCTGGAGCTCTTTTCTGGCCTCAGCTGTCACCCTGCTGGTTTTCCTTCTCTCTTCCATCTCTTGGACAGATGCCCCCACCCCGCCCTTGTTTCAGTACTGGATTTGTCTGTTTGTTTGTTTTTGGTTGTTTTTTGTTGTTTGTTTTTTGTTTTTTTTAGACAGGGTCTAGCTATATAGTGTAGGCTGGCCTTGAACTCACACTGGCCCAGGCTGGTCTCAAATTTGCATTGATCCTCTTGCCTCAGCCTCCCAAGTGCTGCGATTATAGGTGTGTCCCACCATACCTGGTTTATTGGTTTCTCCTGATGCCCCTACTTCTGTTAATGCACCATCATTTTCTGCCAGACCCAGCCCTCAGAGATGCTCATTCATTCAACAGCACTTCCTGAGGATCCACAGCTACATGAAGGGAAGACAGACTTGGAAAGTCATTGTCTTTGCTCTTAAGGAACTGGTGAAAGTGACAGACGAATAATTAAATACAGTTAATAAGATAATTGCTCTGCTTAAGGTTTGCATGGAGGGCACTGTATGCTTAGAGACAGTGCAAGTCTGTCTGCCTGGGTCAACCCAGGGAGTCTTCCTAGAGAAGGTCATAGGTGAATTGGCACCTATAGACTGAGTAGGAGTTTGAAAGGTGGACAAATAAGGGAGAGGCAATGAACAGGCCCCTGGCAATGGAGTGGTGGTGTGAAGTAGGAGTGGGCAGGGACCGACTGGAACCCTGGCTGTGTGTTTTACAGAGCTTCCTGGGGGCAGCATGGGGGATGCTGGAGAGGATGGAATGAGAGGCAGCAGAGACCCAGGAAAGATCTTTCTTCTTTTTTCAGTTTGTTCGTTTTGAAAATTGAAGCTAGGGCCTCACGCATGCTAGGTAAGCACCCTACGCCTGAGCTATACAACCAGTCCTTCAGGGGACATTAGGGTCTGGAAGTTTACTCCTGCCCTGTCAGGCTTGGGCTGTGCAACCTCGGGAAGGTCACTTAGCCTCACTGAGTTCCATCCCTCATCTGTCAAATGCAGATAATAATAGGCACCCGTGGGGACGCTGCGGAGGGCTGAATGAGCTAATGGAAGGGAAAGCGCCGCCGGATAAACGCAAGCTGTTGTTATTGTAGAGAATCCACCACGGGCAGGGCAGGCGGGCTGTGTTCCAGCGGCAGCCCCACCTCAAAGATGGCCTCTCTGGGCCTCCTCCAAGCCAGACCCGCAGCACAGGGATTGGGGGGATGGGGTGCAGGATGCTGGGGGAAGGATGCACACACACCTGACTCCAGATCCTGCCTCACTGCCTGGGTGACCCAGGACCGATATCTTTCCCCTCTGAACTTCATTTTCCCCAATCATAAAAAAAGAACTGAGAACTCATGCAGGGCCTCTGGGAGGATTCTGTGGTACCCAGTAAGAGATCATTAACTCTAGACAGTTCCCTGTCCCCTCCTCTCCAGTCCCCTCCTTCCGTGCCTAGCACAAGGCTGAGCAGAGTGGGAAACTAAATATTTAATGACAGATTGGCTGAGGATCCTAACTAGAGGGAGATGTGGATGGGCCAGAGGACGCCTGCTTCCCACGCAGGGTCTGCACAGCAATCCCTGGCCCAGGGACAGGCACAGCAGATCCTAAGGGACATGGCTTCAGGACCTCCTGGGGTAGCCCCAGTTAGCAAGGACCCTCTCAGATCACCCCAGCCCCCAACATGTCTCTCCCGTCTTTTCTCATTCTGCCTCTTAGGGTGACAGTAAATGAATGGGTACCCCCACTCGACAACCATTCTCTGAGGCCCCCACTCATTGTGTGCTGGTGCCATGGACTCAGAGCCAAAGGAGCCCAGGCCTTGGTCTGCAGGGCCTGCAGTCTAGTGGACCTTGAGGAAAGGTCTTCACTTAACCTTCTGTAAAATGGGAACAATAAATAGTTGTGACCCTCTCAGGACTGTTGTAAAATTAGGGGAAGGAGTCAAGCACGATGGTGCATGCCTGTAGTCCCAGCACTTTGGGAGGCTGAGGCAGGAGGATTGCTGTGAGCTCAAGGTCAGCCTGTACTGCATAGTGAGAACCTGTCTCAAACAAAACAAAAGGATTAGAGGAAATGATTCTGTCATGCATCTGGGATAGGACCTTGACTGCAGTTGGAAGATTCAACAAGGCCAAAAGGTGTGAATTGGGACCACAAGGAAGAGAAATGCCATACTGATAAAGAAATGGGGAAATGAAAGTTGGGCTGGAGAGAGAAGGATTTTACATACCCAAGAGAGGGGCTTTGTTGGGCATGGTGACACAGGCCTGTAATCCCAGCATTTAAAAGGCTGAGGCAGAGCCGGGCGTGGTGGCGCACGCCTTTAATCACAGCACTTGGGAGGCTGAGGTAGGCGGAGCGTTGTGAGTTCGAGGCCGGCTTGGGCTACAAAGCGAGTGCAAGGCCGGCCTGAGCTACACAGTGCGACCCTGCCTCAAAAAACCAGGGCCGGGAGTTTGGCTCAGCGGCTTACGGGCCTGTCAGGCAGGCGCGAGGTTGTGAGCTCGATCCCCAGTGCCACAAAAAAAAAAAAAAAAAAGGCTGAGGCAGGAGGATCACCATGAGTTTGAGACCAGTCTAGACTATATAGTGAGTTCAAGGATAGCCTGAACTACAAAATTTTACCCTGTCTCAAAGAAAAAGTAGGTGGGGTGGGGCTGGGATTTATCCTTCAGACAATTGAAAGGATTTAAGTAGCAGCGAAACAAGGCCCAGATTTAGCCTCAGAGAAGGTCCTTTTGGGGTCAGTGGAAAAGGAACGGAGGTGGGGAGAAGGGTCAGGAGATGGAGGAAGTTGGTGCTCTGGCTGCAGGGTTGGGACTGTGGCTGTGTGTGTGTCACCACTTAGTCACCTCCTAGATGTTCACCTGTAGGTCAGTGATTCAAAGAGTCCTGTCCCAGGAATGTGTCTGTTTCTTACCAGAAGTGATTAGAGACACCTTTGGACGGAAGAGGCACCCAAGGGACTGAGACCGTGGGGCCCGGAGTGATCCAGCAGGCAGAGAGGCTGTGGGGCTTCCTTTCCTTTCCAGCCCAGAGGCCCCTGGCCTCCCCTCTGTGCATGTGTCTTTGTGGTTGTCTGCAGGCTGAGGCAGCAGAAAAAGCATGCTGAAGTGAGCCCCAGTTCAAGCCAAATCCTGGTTCTACTACTAACTAGCTGTTCGACTTTGGTCAGAAAGCTCATCCTCTGAGTCAGTTTTATGACAAATGTTCAAACTGGCAGATTTTCTTTTCCCCCCTGTTACTGGTATTCAACCTATGGCCTTCACACTAAGTTACATCTCCATGGCCCCTCTTTTTTATAATTTCTTATTCTTTGTTTTTCTTTTTCTTTTTGGTACAGAGGATCAAACTCACAACCTCGCACCTGTCAGGCAGGTGCTTACACCACCGAGCTAAATCCCCGGCCCTATTTTTTGAGACAGGGTCTCACTATGCAGTTCAGGTTGGCCTTGAACTCACTCTGTAGCCAAGGCTGGTCTCGAACTCACAATGATCCTCCTGCCTCAGGCTCCTGAATGCTGGGATTAAAGGCATACGCCACCACGCCCGGTTTTTTTTTTTTTTTTTTTTTTTTTTTTTTTGCCTTTTTGGGACAGGGTCTCCCTCTACACTTCAGGCTGGCTTCAACTTTGTAGCTCAGGCTGGCCTTGAACTCATAGCAATCCTCCTGCCTCAGCCTCCCACGTGCTGGGATCATAGGCATCTGGCACTGTGTTCAGCTAAACTGGCAGTATCTTTATATGCTTGTCTGAAAACACACAGAGAAAGGCCAGTAGGGTGGACACTGCACACTAACATTGATGTTGCCCAGAGTGGCATGAGAAAGGTATGTGTGAAGAGGAAATTTTACATTTTATCTGATTTATTTCTGCATTATTTAGCCTTTTATAGACATGTGGGGGGTGCTGGGAATTGAACCCAGGGCTTTGTGCATGGTAGGCAAGTGTATTATTACTGAGCTACACCCCCAGCTTACAGAGCTACAACCTCAGCCCAAGCATGCATATTTTATATAATCATTTTTATACAAAGCCAGAATGATGGTACCAACCCCACAGTTTGAATTTTTTTTTTTTTTTTTTTTTTTTTAGTGGCACTGGGGATCTAACTCACAGCCTCACACCTGCCAGACAGGTGCTTAAGCCACTGAGCCAAACTCCCGGCCCTAGTTTTTTGAGGCGGGGTCGCGGTATGTAGCTCCAGCCGGGCTTGCACTCCCGTTGTAGCCCAAGCGGGCCTCGAACTCACAATGCTCCTCCTACCTCAGCCTCCCGAGTGCTGGGATTAAAGGCGTGAGCCACCACGCCCGGCTTGTTTGAAATATTTTTAAGAGATCCAAAAGATAAACTTCTGTCATATTGCCTGTTGCAGAATTGGTCCTCATCAAGGATTACTTCCCTTTTCATTTCATTGCCTGGATCTGTGTTTTTACTTATGACTGTCTCTTTCTGTCTGTGTTTATGTAACCGATCTGTAGATCTCTCTCTCTCTCTCCCTCTCTCCCTCTCTCTCTCTCTCTCTCTCCCTCCCTCTTCTTCCCTCCCTCCCTCACTTCCCACTGGTTTATGGGTTGCTGAGAATCTGTGTATCTTATTTTTGTACCTGTGATATCCATGTATCTGGGAACGTGTGCATTTGTGCATGTCTGTGTAAGTGTCTGACTTACTGTGTGTTAGCTGGGTGTGTATGCATCTGAGTTTATTTCAGTGTCCATTTATGTGTTTAGATATCCCTGTGTCTTAACAGAGCTGAGTGTTTATGGGTATCTAAATGTGTCTGGGTTTATGTCATACTGTCTCCATATATCTCGATGTGCCAGTGTAAATCAGCATGTATGTGTATGTGGGTATGTCAATCTGCATTTGTGTCCCAGGGTGTCTTTGGGGTGTTGTTGTTGTTGTTGTTGTTTAGAGACAGGGTCTCGCTATGTAATTCAGGCTGGTCTTGAATTCAATATGTAGTGCAGGCTAGCCTCAAACTCAAAGTGACTTTCCTGCCTCAGCGTCCTGAATGTATGAACTATAGGTGTGCACCATCATGCCTAGCACGTCCCAAGATGTTTGTATATGCCCCTGTGTAAGTGGGAGAATGGGGCAAGGGGTCCCTGAGAATCCACATTCAGCTGTCTCCCTCTGACCATAGGCAGGGAATCTCTGGGCCCACTTTTTGATCCTTCCTCCAGCTTCCAGAAAGCCCTGAGTGTAGGTGTTACCCTCGTGGCCCTGCCCTTGGGCACAAGGCCAGCCCTGCTGCCCAGGAGTGGTGGAGTAGGTGTTTGCAAACACCGACGGCCCCTCCCAGCAGCCCCTGACATGAAGCATTTCCAGCTGGCAGGACAGCTCATCTTCCTGTTTCAAAACAGAGCTGAACACTCTTCCTTGGAGAGCAGTGATCCTTCTGCATCTCAGGGTCAAAAGATCCCTGCTGTCTAAGCCTAGGTCAGTGTCCATCTGGCTGAGCTTTTGTGCTTGTCAGATGCAGTCAGACAGTTGAGGAAATAAAGCATATCTCCATGGCAACCCACCTCTGCCTCTGCACTTGGGCAGCTCAGTGGTTTTGCAGGGCCCTCTTTGGGCCCAGCCAGCGCTGGGGTGGGATGAGTGGTAAGGATGAGTTAATGTGGCTTGTGTATATGAGCACTGCACACCCCCACCCCCACTCCGCTCACATTCAGACAGTTCCTTTTCTTTCTTTCTTTTTTTTTTTTTTTTTTTTTTTTGCGGCACCGGGATTGAACTCACAACCTCGCGCCTGCCAGGGCAGGTGCTTAAGGCTCTGAGCCAAACTCCCGGCCCTGGTTTTTTGAGGCAGGGTCGCACTATGTAGCTTAGGCCGGCCTTGCGCTCGCGTTGTAGCCCAAGCCGGCCTCGTTTTTTGTCTTTTTAAGACAGGGTCTCACTATGCAGTTCAGGCTGATCTTGAGCTCACTTTGTAGCCCATGCTGGTCTCGAACTTGCAATGATCCTCCTGCCTCAGCCTCCCAAGTGCTGGGATTACAAGAGTGTGCCACCATGCCCAGCTCACAGTTTCCTTTCTTAGGTAAAATCACAGGTTCAGATTCAGATGAGGGACATTGGGGCCCAGACAAGTTTCTTGCCAAGGACATCCAGAGGCTAGGGATAAGACCAAGAGAAGGGGCCGGGGATACAGTTCCTTGGCACAGAGACTACCTGGCAAATGTGAGGTCCTGAGTTTGATTCCTAGTCTCCCCTTAAAAAAAAAAAAAAGAAAAAGAAACAGACAAGAACCCAGTTAGCTCCAGGGCTTCGTGTGTGTGCTGAGAATTAAACACAGGGCCTTTGCACTGAGCTACATTCCTAGCCCTCATTTTTATTTTTTATTTTGAGACAGGGTCTAAGTCACTAAGTTGCCCAGGCTGGACTCAAACTTGACATCCTCCTGCTTTAATCTTTGCAGGGCTCCTTTTGTGCCTCCTTGTACAATTTGGCTTCATGCTTTGTTTTGCTTTGTTTTGTTTTGTTTTGTTTTTCTGGACCTGGGGACTGAAACCAGGGCCTTGGCACTGAGATACATCCCAAGCCCTTGACAGACAACTTTATTTTTTTGTTTCTGTACAGTCATCAAGATAAAACTTCCAACATTTCTACCAAGTTGTTAAAGCTCTTAACCATTTGTCTCTGCTTGTCTATGAGACTCAGTATTTCTTAACTACTGACGAACCAAAACAAACCACTGTAGAAATGAATAGAATTCTGGCACTCGGTTAAATCCATAACCATCCCCTGCAACTCAGGGTTTCAAGTTTTCAGTCCATCTAAATGTCATCACTCGGGAGGCTGAGGTAGGCGGACCGTTGTGAGTTTGAGGCCGGCTGGGGCTACAACGCGGCACAAGGCCGGCCTGAGCTACATAGTGCAACCCTGCCTCAAAAAACCAGGACTGGGAGTTTGGCTCAGTGGCTTAAGCGCCAGCCCTGGCAGGTGCGAGGCTGTGAGTTCAATCCCCGGTGCTGCAAAAAAAAAAAAAAAAAAAAACAAAAAGTCATCACTGATCCCAACCCTGATTTACTTCATGGTAAGTAAAGGTTGTCAAGTTTGGATTTATAAATTAAACTTATTTTTATAAAATATTGCTTTTATGCATTTTATCTGTCAGAATTTAGGGTGTGTTTTGTTTGAGAAAGGAAAAAAGAAGTTCCACTGCTAAAAGAAAAATTTTTTTCTTTTTTTCGCAGCACTGGGGATTGAACTTGAAACCTCGTGCCTGTCAGACAGACACTTAAGTCACTGAGCCAAACTTCTGGCCCTGGTTTTTTGAAGCAGGGTTGCACTGAGTAGCTCAGGCTGGCCTTGTGCTCCCGTTGTAACCCAAGCCAGCTTCGAACTCACAGCGCTCCTCCTACCTCAGCCTCCTGAGTGCTGGGATTAAAGGCGTGCGCCACCACGCCCAGTTTAAAAGAAATTTTTAAAAAACATAGAACATTTCATGAATTTGGGTGTCATCTTTGTACAGGGTATATGCTGATCTTCTCCAACTTTAGTGTATGTCCTACTGAAGTGAGCAGAGATTTTTATTTTATTTTTTTTTAATTTTAGTTTTTCAAGACAGTGTCACTCTATGGTGTTCAGGCTGATCTCAAACTCATGGGCTTTAGTGAACCTCGCTCAGGCCTCCCAAGTAGCTGGGCCTAGAAGCTAACACTTGGGAAACCACTGAGTTCAGCGAAGAGAATGACAGACACTGATTAGCTGTGATGAGTCTTTCTGGAAGCCTGGAACACAGAGCTGGTGCTCAGGAGAAGCCCTTGCAGGAATGAAGGGAAACAACCTGGTCCCCCGGGCGGCAACCATAGCCTCTACTGCTTCCCCTGTCTTCTCCCTCACCTTCTCCTCTCCTCTCCCTTAGCTTCCCAGAAGCTGGCACTGGAAGCTGGGAGCCCATAAGACTGCATTTTCATTTGGCCACACACCACTAATACCCCAGCAAATTATTTCACCTCTCAACCCTATGGGGGTGGGGGGAAGAGGGGGACCGAGGCTTGGAGCCTGATTCTAAGAGCTACCAGGAGGATCAAAGAAGACCTCAGCAGGGAGGTTGTCTGAAATGTTAACAGGGCAGCCCCAGATGCCAGGAGCCAGGGATTAGGGGACACAAGAATGCTGCCTACCCACCCTTCACCACTACTCCAGCCCCTCCAAATGGTCTAAGAAGGGAAAGAAGCCACAGTACTCCCACCCTCAGGCTCTCCATCCTTCTCCAACCTTCCCTGTGAAAGGAGTGGCCTGGCTGCCTGATCTAAAGTGTGGTGTCTATGTGCAGGAGGAGGCTGGGCCCAGCAGGGGACAAAGCTGGTACATGTGGGAGGTAGGCCTTCTATGCAGTTCGGGGTTGTTTGAGGGCAACACCTGTGCGGTTCTGGGCTTTCCTAAAACAGTGGGGCAAGGCTGGAAGGCCCTTGGGCTGTGCCCCTAAGCTTGGTTATTGCTAGTTCCTCCCTGGGGATACTAGGACGGCAACTTCCTGCTGGGTCAGCTGACAGCCTGGCTCCAGGTTGGACTTTGGGCCCTGCCCACAGGGACTGCTGGCAAGTCAGCTCCCTCAGCTGCTCTGTACAGCCAGCAAAGGAAGGTAGCAGAGCTGAACAATCATTAATCCAGGGGGCAGGATGTGGCTGCAGCTGGGGCACAGGCTAGCCCTTCCCAGGACTAGTGTTCCCGAAGCATGTCTGTCCTTAGGCCAGGGGCTAAGAAGGAAAAGTGGGCCACTGCTTTGAGGTGGTCCAACCTGAGATGAGGTGAGGATGTCTGGGTGTTGGAGGAGTAGTGAAAGAAATACAATCCTGAAACTTTCCTTAGCCCGCTCCTTCCTCCCCTCCAATCTAGGGTGCTAATCTCTGAGTTGACCTCTAGAGATTCTGGTTTGAGAGAAGCCTTCCATGAAATTGTGACACTGGCAGGGCCAACTTTGTAGGTCTGTGCACTCTGCAGTTATGCATGTCCCTGTAGTCAGAAGGCCCAGGGTGGGGGTGGGGGGCGGTGGAGGAATGGACGGGGATTATAGCCCCGCAGTACAGCACCTGCCTGGCAAGCGTGAAGTCCTGAGTTTGATTCCTGGTACCAAAAAAAAAAAAAAAAAAAAAAAAGAGAAAAAAGAAAAAAGAAAGGCCACAGACTTGGCCAAATGCTTTGCTATTGCTCTCTTGAAATTCCTTTTATTTTACTATTTTTTATTTTGGTACTGGGGATGGAATTCAGGGCTTTTATGCTGAACTACATCCCCAGTCCTTTTTCGAATTTTGAGTTAAATTTTCACTAAGTTAAGTACAGTAGGTTGCCCAGGCTGGGCTGGAACTTGTCTTTTTTTTTTTTTTTTGTGGCACCAGGGATTTAACTCACAGCCTCACGTGTGCCAGGGCAGGCGCTTAAGCCACTGAACCAACCTCCTGGCCCTGGTTTTTTGGTTTTTTGTTTTTTTTTTGCGGCACCGGGGATTGAACTCACAACTTTGCGCTTGCTAGGGCAGGCGCTTAAGGCACTGAGCCAAACTCCTGGCCCTGGTTTTTTGAGGCAGGGTTGCACTATGTAGCTCAGGCCGACCTTGTGCTCCCGTTGTAGCCCAAGCCCGCCTGGAACTCACAACGCTCCGCCTACCTCAGCCTCCCGAGTGCTGGGATTAAAGGCGTGTGCCACCACGCCCGGCTGGCCCTGGTTTTTTGAGGCAGGGTCGCACTATGTAGTTCAGGCCAGCCTTACGCTCGCTCACGTTGTAGCCCAAGCGGGCCTCGAACTCACAACGCTCCACCTACCTCAGCCTCCTGAGTGCTGGGATTAAAGGTGTGTGCCACCACGCCCGGCTTGGAACTTGTTTTTTGCTTTTTTTTTTTAAACTCAGTGTTTTGGTTTTTGGTGCCGGGAATCGAACTCACAACCTTGTGCTTACTAGGCAAGTGCTTAAGCCGCTGAGCTAAATCCCTGGCCCTTTGCTTGCTTTTTTGTGACAGTGTCTCATTATGCATTCAGACTGGTCTCATTATGCATTCAGACTGAACTCACCATGTAGCCCAGGAACTTGTGGTAATCCTCCTGAATGCTGGGATTACAGGCATGTACCACTACTACACTAGCCGGATTCAAACTTGTGATCCTCCTGCCTCAACTTCCTGGAGTGTTGAAAATCTCAGTAATTTTTGTTTTTTCTTAGTAAATTTTAGGGATAGAAGTTAGGGCCTTGCTAATTCTAGCAAGTGCTCTACTACTTCAGTTACACCCCCAGGCCCAAATTTATGGACATTAAGTTTTTGAACAAAGGGTCTGGCAACTTTAGTTGCCAGTCTTGTCCACTGGAAAGAATCGCTGAAAGAGTTGACTCTGGGCAAGATTAACTGGCATTCTTCTGACCACCTCTTCCAAAGTGGAGTCTTTGCATTCCTCTTTTCTCCCCACACTGTGCATTTACTTTATCACATGGCTGAGGCCCTGCACACCACACTCTGCAAGGCTCAGCCTGTAACACTTTTCCTTCGACACTGACCAACAATGAGTTAGAATGGGTGCTCTGGGAATGCATG
>RJWM01001673.1:0-59738 GCA_004363535.1 Dasyprocta punctata | reverse complement strand
CGACCCTGGTTTTTTTTGAGGCAGGGTCGCACTATGTAGCTCAGGCCGGCCTTGCACTCGCGTTGTAGCCCAAGCCGGCCTCGAACTCACAACGCTCCGCCTACCTCAGCCTCCCGAGTGCTGTGATTAAAGGCGTGCGCCACCACGCCCGGCTCCAGCCCTGTTTTTTTGAGGCTGTGTCCCACTGTGTAGCTCATGCCGGCCTTGAGCTCGAGTTGTAGCCCAAGCCGGCCTCGAACTCACAACGCTCCTCCTACCTCAGCCTCCCTGAGTGCTGGGATTAAAGGCGTGCTCTGCACTTCAATCACTTTACAAAGTTATAGTAAGTGCTGTCTACATTGAGCCAGGGTTGACAGGGCTGGGTGCCCCAGACAAATGGGTCTCCGAGCAGTCTGGGGACCTAGGGAAAAAGTACAATGTTGCCGAATCCACAATTGGACCCTCGGGCAATTTCTAGTCCCTGGGCAGGGACAACTTCCAGATGCTGGCCTTGGCTCCTCTGCTGCTGACCCTCTGTGTTCTTGGGCAATCAAGGTCCCTTTCTGGTCTCAATCTCCCTTCTGCACTAAAGGGTAACTAACATTCCCTGTCCTGCTCTCCACATAGCTTGCTATGGAATCAGAGGACATAAAAGGGTTTGGCCAGCTATAATACAGCCAGAGGCCTGGAGGAAATGAGTACAGCGTTTCCATGACTCTTTAAGGCTTTCTTTCCTACCAACTTCCTCGGTCACACTTCTCACCTGCTCCAAAACCCACCCTAATGCATCAAGTTGGAGCATCTTAGAAATTCTGACCCAGGCACGGTATCTCAGGGAATCAAAGTTTAGGCTAATGATAAACTGAGGAAAGCCTGCCCCCCCTCCCAGGCACCAAAGGTGAAGCTGCAAAGCAGGAGGCCTGGGATGGTCAGAGCTTGGGGGAAGGTGTGGTAAGGAGCAAAGTGGGTACTGGGCAGGGGCAGATGGCAGGGGAATGCCCGCTGCCAGTTGCAGGTCTGAAGTCTACCCCCTCCCCCAATATTGCCCGGGTCCTGGAAAGAATTCTCTGAAATCTCTTATTCCAGGAAAAGAATCCAAGAATCCCCCAAGTCTAAGCCCAGTATTTGGCGTCTCCTTCCCCCCCCCACCCATTGTCTTCTGCAGCGAACTGCCCTGGCGTTCCCTCGGGACGGACCCTAGGCACCGTGCCCTCCAGAACGCCCCCGCCTTCCCGGCCTGCGCGGAACCTCGGGACCGGACCTCGCCCTCCCGGGCCGGCGGCGGCGGGGAGGGGCAGGAGGCAGCTCGGCTCCCGCCCTGCGGCCGCTCCCTGCTCGGCTCCGTGTCTCCCAGTCGCCCCGCGCCCCGCCCGCCGGCCCCTCCCGCCGCCCGCCGGGCTCGCTCGCTCGCCTCCGCCGCCCAAACTTTTCTCCGGGCGTGCCTGGCCGGCGGCAGCCCCGCGCATGGGCGCCGCGCCGCAGGGGGCCTGACCCCCGCCAGCTCCGCGCGCCGCGCCATGGCAGCCCGCGCGCCCCCCGCCGCACCTGCGGCCGACGAGTCGGGGGGCCCGGGCAGCCCCCCGCGCAGGAAAAAGTCCCGCTCGGGAGCGTCGGGCCTCCGCCGCGCCTTCAGCTGGCTGCGGGGCAAGCGGCGCAAGAAGAAGGCGGCGGGGACCGAGGGCGCCGAGCCGGCTGCCCTCCGCGCGAAGAAGGCGGACGACAGGACCAAGAAGGCCAAGGGCAAGGGCCGAGGTGAGGGGCCGGACACCTGGGCTGGGCTGAGCGCCGGGCGCGCCGAGGGGGCGGGGGGGTGGCTCCACCGGGGTTCGCAGTGTGTCGGAGGGGCTGACCCCTGAGCTCTGGTGCCACGGGAGCGAAAAGCCCTAGGCTCAGCCCTAGCACCCCTATCCTACGCCCTACCCCAGGCTCAGCCCGCCCCACTCAGAGGAGGAGACCCCCCAGCCGGCGGCGGCAGGGATCCCCGGGCTTCGGCAGGAAGTGCTGGCAGCCTGGCGATTCCCCCTCCCGCAGTCAGGCTCACCCAGGTTCTGCCCTGTGCTGAGTCAGGGGGTCAGAGACTTGACTCTGGACTGAGGCCAGTGGGAGAGGCAGGTGGCCTTGGGCCTCTGGTGAGGGTCCTTCTGGGTCCAGAAAGCCAATTGCACTCAAAAGGAGTTTCCTGTCCTCCAGGTGGGCAGGTAGGTCCGAGTTTCCCACCCACAAAAGGACCCATCTCGGGCTTTAGCATGCCTTAGGTTGACTGTGTTAGCTTTTCCCACCTGATCACCCCACTCCCCGCAGCTCACCTGGGCCAAATCACAAACATCCACCTCCTGCGGTGGTGAGCTCACCATCCTCACCGTCGGGGAACCAGCAGCCCCTCCGCATCTCTCTTGCCTCCAGCCCTGATAGGTACATGCCAGGGTTGAAGGTATGCTTACAGATAGGGGAAACTGAGTCCCACACTTATGGGGGAGGCTGTACCTGGGCTCGGGCGGGTACTTAAAATACAGACCTCCTTCCTAATCTGAGTTTGAGTCCCTGATCACCTCCTCTGGCCTGAAGGGTGGGGATCCTGAGAAGAGGGGAAGCTGACCTGGCTCATCCCTACCAGGGTCACTTTACTTGCAGCCACTTGCATGGTGTTTGGCTCTTTCCCGGTTTTTATCTTCTGTTGGGTGGGGAGGGCTTTAGTTTCTACAAGAGGGTGGGGCTTGTAGCTTGGGAAAGTCTACTTTTCCTTTGCTCTTGCTGCAGTGCTGGAAGTGCAGAAATGGTGGGGAGTGTGGGCTCACCCCATGCCTCCTGAGTTTACCCTTCTGGCGTCCTTTAACCACCTTGGGGAAAAGTAGAAGAGGGTGGAAAGCCTGTTGTGTGATTGCATCCGGCATGATCTTCCTTTTGGACGAGGGCCCTGCTTCTCTGTAGGCTCAGCCACGAAGAGAAGTCTGGGTGCTGGGGCTGGGGTGGTTGGGCCAAGCCCTGAGGGGAGGTTTGAGTGAGGAGTGTTTTCAAAGGCTCTGCAGCCCTCACACCAGGAGGGAGGGAGAGCCCTGAGTTCCAGAGCTGCTCCACTGGGGTTCAGTGTGAAGTTATCCTCATCTCACTCAGGAGGGCATGGGTCAGAACTGCAGCAGGATGGATTGTGATCAGACTATCAGGATTAGCAGGCAGAAGGTTAGTGGGCTGGTGGTGTACTCAGGGGCAGTGAACCCTTCTTCTCAGGAATCCTACCTGGAGGTAGGAGGCTGAAAATATTATAAGCCTATAGGTCGCTCCTCCAGCAGCCTGGGCTTAGGTTTATTGGGTCGATGGCCAGGTCTCCTTTGCTTTGCGTTTGGTATTGGGTGGCACTGAGCTTTCTGGGCAGCAGGTCAGCCTGATGGAGCCCACGTGTATGGGCAGCACCTCTACTCCTAGCTATTGTTTTCCCAGGTCTGGAGGTGGCCCCAGGTATAGCTGAGGGAAGTCCTGTTCCTTTTTGCTCCAGCCTCCTGTTACTGTAATTGTTTCCTTGTCACCTGCCTGGACCAGCTTTTCTGTTTATTAAGAAAAACAAAAATCTGATCTCTCTAATCTCCACTGGGACTGCTGGCCAGGAAGGGGAGCCCAAGGAATGATTAACTCTTTCAGGGAGAATGTTCACAATGGAGACTGGGGAGATGGAGAAGAAGGCATACACAGAGAATTCCTGGGAGGTCAGGGGCCTTTGCTTGGAAAATTATCATCTCTTCCATTCCAGTCTTTGAACCAAAGACCTAAGAAATGCAGGTCTTATCCCCTCTCATCTGTTTCCCCTACTGGGAGATGGGAACTCAGCTTCTAATGGAATTTTGACTCTATAGTCTTCCAGGATTCCTCTACTTTCCTCATTGCCCTGCACAGATTTAGCAGAAGAGAGGAAATCTGACATTTATTATTCTGAATGTGTCAAGAGCCCCTGTGTTCATTATCTCATGAGAGCCCATTTGCAATTGAAAAAAACTGAGGCTCAGGAACAGTGCATGATTGATTTGACCAAACTGAAATCTGTACTCAAGTCACCTGACCCCCCCAAACTGGTACAGTACTCATTTTCATGACTCTGAAGGAGACAGAGTGGAGGTGAGCCTTAAAGATCTTCTGATCCAACTCATTCTGAGATGGGAAATGGCCCAAAAGAGAAGTGCAGGAATTTGACAGAGTCGAGGAAGGTATCAACTGGGTAAATGAAAGTTTTTATTTTGGATCAGCTTCGATAATGCCCCATGACAATGGATAAGCAACTTCCTTATGGGCTCACAGATTCCATGACTGTCTCATGGGGAAGGGGAGGACTTTCTCACCTCTGAACATGGGTCTATGACCTTTCTCTTTCCAAGATTTGCAAATAATGAAAATTATTTGCAGGAGAAGTCACTCTAGAAACACAAAATGTTGCTATTGTGTTTGTGTTTAGTGACCCCCTCCAAACCTCACTTCCTTATCTGAAAAACAAGGGTGATAAATCCTAGCTTTACAAGGGTGTTCCAAGGATCCAGTTAGGTAGCAGACATGAAAGTGCTTTGTGAACTGTGCAGTATGGTCCCACAGTCGTAGGTTTCTGCTGTTGTGAAGCTGAGGACTTGGGCATTAGCTAAATTTATCCCGATCCGTGTTTAGAAAACAACTCATTTGGTTACACCTCTTTGACCCATGTTGATGGTTATTACTGAGGGGGATTCATAGAAGGCGGAGTCTCATTTTTGTCTGAGGACTCAGATGTAAGAAAAAGTTAAACAAAACAAAACACTCCCCCACCAATCTATATTTTCCAGAAATATCACCTGGACTCTAGACAAGTGTGTGGAGAGGAAGTGTTTCTGGGATTAATGCCAGGGCTGGGGCCCAGCAAGTAATCAGGGGAGGCTTTCTGGAGGTGGTGAGCTGGGTGTGGAAGGGGAGGAGAAGCAGCAGGAAAGCTGCTCCTTGCCAGGGTAGTAGGTCATCTTCTGTTGTCCTCATAACAGCCTGGGAAGTGAGCAGTTATCACTGTGTACAGCAACTTGCTCAAGGTTACCGGGCTTCATGCTTTGTGCTCCTATGCAGTGTCAGTGCCAGGTCTTGTTCAAGGTGAGGAGAATACCTGAGGACAGGACAGGTGAAGTCCCTGGCCCTCTGGTAGTGATGTCACAGCATGGCAATGATAGAGCCACTCAATCCGTCTCCAAAGGTTACAATGCCCAAACACAGTAACAGGCTGTTCGGCCAACCTTCCGACTGGAGGCACTAAGCACTGTAGAGACTTGGACAGGACCGCCTTGGGGAAAGGGAATGTACCACACCTAGGGTTTCTCTCGGGCATTGGCTGAAGAGGAGTAGTGGAGATGGCTCTGGTTTTGAGAATTCAAGAGCCACCCTGCCTGGCCCAGCAGACCTCAGCCTGTGAACTCACACTGGATTCCATGTTCCCTCTGGCCAACCACCAAGGGGGGATGGTCCTTGGCATGGGGTTGTGAAAAGACTGAGTTTGAGATGATCTGCTGTGCTATATGGCCTCAAGCAGGCCTGCTTCATTCTGGGCCAGCCATGCTGTGTCTCGCTAAGGATGGAGTTTAACGCTGGTGGTTCTCAGAGCCTGTGCATTTCAGAGTGGTTTGGGGGCACAAGCTTAGGGCTGAGTCCAGGAAGAGAAAGCCTCCCTTTGGACAGCCAGATAAGAGATGGAAACCCAGTGACCTGGACATCATAGGAGGGTGTGTACTCCATGTGTTTTTACATTCCTTGTCATTGCATGTGCTGCTCCCCTGCCTCTCATGTGCTTCCTTTCACTTTCCAATCAGTGAATTCCTAGCCAGGCATGGTGGAGCATGCCTGTAATCTCAGCACTTGGCAGGCTGAGGCAGGAGGATTACCATGAGTTTGAAGCCAGCCTGGGCTGCCTAGTGAGTTCAAGGACAGTCTGAATTACATAGCAAGACCCTGTCTCAAAAACAAAAAATAATAGTCAATTCAGTGAACTCCTATTCATCTCTCAAGGCCCAGTTCTAGTATCCTCATCTCTATGATACTCTCAGGGGAAACTGCTGTGCCCAGATTCTATAGCAAGGTATTTAAGAGATTTGGAGTTGGGTAGTATTTGATTTTATGGCTACCTTCTTGGGTAGAGGCATCACAGTCTCCCTAGCCTGGGGCCTGGACCAGTGTATGTAATGGCAGCATGGTTCCCTCTGCTATGTGGTACATCGATAGAGACTAGTCTGGGGAGCTCAACAAAAATGTGACAAGGTGGCTGCTCTGCCTACCTCCATCCAGCCACTATTAAAGTATGGGCCTTGTCTGCCTTGGGTCCAGAAAGGAGGAGCCTCCCTCATTTATTTCACAAATATTAAATACCTACTATGTCCTGGGCACTGTTCTGGGGATACACAAGGTCTTAGTACTCCTGAACCAACCTCACAATTTGAGCATGTTGACCAGATGTTGAACAAGTAATTAAGGGTCAAAAATTGACCAGAGAGGAAGCACAGGGATCTCTGAGGGAGATCAGAGGTAGTGACATCTGAGCTACAATTCAAGGATGAGGGGACACTGGGGTCACGGGAGTCGAAGCACAGGAGTCAGGCAGGGTGCTTGCTGGGGACTGGATGGAGCCAGCTGGTTCTTTGAGGTTCATGGAGCACAGGGTGGCCATGATTCAGTATTTGGATACCCTGACTGGCCCTGCCCTCCCCTCTACCCAACACAGGGCCTGACACTGAGTGGCTTTGGCCATAGTTGATCCAGTCTGGGTCCCCTGAGCACAGCCATCTCTGGATCTTAGATGCTCACTGTTGATGGCCTGAGATATCACAAAGAGCCCTCATCATACATACAGATGGGCAGCTGAAGCCCAGCGGAAGGAGTGACTCATTAAAGGCCACACAGTGACCAGCCTTACAGGCAGAAGGGGAGCCCACACCTGTCAGTCTGATTTCAGCTTCTTTACTGTTTTGTTCAAACTTCAAACAGGAGAAGCCCTTCCCAGGGAGGAGCCTCTGTCAGGGGTGGGAAGAGCTGGGAAGAGAGGGAGGCCAAGGGAGCCTTCTCCCCCACCACACCTTCCCTCCCTTCCCTGACACCTTTGGGGCCTCCTAGCTCTTGTCCCTCTCCTGGAAATTCCCCACAGGCCAGGAGGGGCCCTCGATCTGTGTGTTCTTCCCCACTGCTAAAGTGGGGAGACTGAACCCTGTGGCCAGAAAAATCTACATGCTGTTCTCAGCCCAGGGCAGAGCAGAGCCTTCCTCATCACCTCCCCGCTTGGAAATCCCCACTCCCCAACCCCTCAAAGCCTTCTCAGCTGCTCCTGGCTTGTCACATGCCACAGAAAATGAATAGAGGAGGTATTGTACATTGTTTGGGCCAAAGTGAGCATGATGGGGTAGGGAAAGCGGGTACACACACCTACCGTGTACAGACCCCAGGGCCACCTCCATCTCCGTGACTGACCTCGGGAAGGAAGGAGGTGAGAGCAGCTTCCTTGGGCAGGACTGAAATCTTCCACTTCCCCCATCATTATCTGCCACTCTATACCCTTGTGCTCCAGTCCTCGGGGCCGATTCATCAGAGGACTGTCAGTTCCACTCATAAGGTGGCCAGCTCTGTGTTTGGTATGGAACTGTCACAGCGACAGCTCAGCTTGCACAGGCTTTAAACCTGTATCTTGGAGCTGGACATGGTGGGGCAGGCCTGTGGTCCTAGCACTCTGGGAGGCTGAAGTAGTACCACTGCAAGTTCCAACCCAGTTTGGATACTTTAGCAACTTAGCAAGACCCTATCTCAAAATAAAAAATAAAAAAGGGGTAGGGGCTATAGCTCAGTGTAAAGGCCTTGGGTTTACACACCCAGTACTGTAAACCAAATCAAAGCGAACTAAAACCAAACCAAACCAAACCTCACATGTTACAGCAAAGTGCATGATACCCAATAGGTTCCTGGGGTTTCAGGGCGAGGTGAACATGTAGGGCCTCCTGTCTGTGTAGGATGTCCTCTCCTACAAATTTCTGCACCACTGTCCTTTAAGAAGTTACAAAGCATCAAAACCAGGCTGGGGATATAGCTCAGTGGCACAGTGCTTGCCTGGCAAGTACAAGGCATTGAGTTGGATTCCTGGTACCAAAAAAGAAGGAAGGAAAAAAAAAACACCACCAAACAAACAACAACAACAACAACAACAAAAAACCCTACAACAAAGCACCAAAGCCTCACCTTGAAGTTCCTGGAGTTCTGGTCCACGTCTTCCCCACCAGTTACTTCTTCCCCCAGCCATACCCCTCCTCTCAAGCTCTGGACTTTGAGCAGTACTTCTCACATAAGCACTACCTTTGTAAGGAAAGTACTTAGGTGCCAATATCACTGCCTCCTCCAGCCACCACCACCAGTTACAAGTGTCACTATGGCTTCTACACAGAGTATGCAAACTCCACCATCTCCACTTTTACCAGTGGCTAGGTAACATGCAGGGGACACCTACTGTGTGTTGAGCTTGGGAATTGCCAAGGAGTGAGACAGTCTCTACTCTGAAGAAACTCTTTCCTGGTTGGAAAAGTAGACGCCAGCATAAACTGATACGTTGAGGAAAGCCCTGGGATGGTGTCAACACAGGTGCTGGGCAGCTCTAGGGTGTGGTTAGAGGGTAGCATTAGTAGGGTTGGGAGCACAGAGAACAGAGTCAGGGAGGGGAGGTGTATGGAAGAGCAGAGTATGGAGCAGAGCCATGAGGATGAAGATGCATTTTCCAGGCAAAGGTGGAAGAAGAGAGAGCAGGAGTGAAGGACTGGAGGTGTGCACTAAGGGAGTGGCAGGCAGTTTTGTGTGGCTGGAGCTCTGAGGGTGGGGAAGGAAGGTATGATCAGAGATGAGACTGACCTGATGGGCAAGGGTAAATCCTGCAAGGCCAAGATAGCTGCTACATCTTCAAAATGTTTTGCTTACCCGTTCTCACTCAACTCATGCCAAGGGATTCGTTCTTTTCCATTGGATGTTCCCTCTGCTTCTCCACACCACCTGTTTCCTTTAATAGGCATCAGTTTCCCTGTCTTTATCTGTAAATGAAGGGAATTAGCACCTTCAGGATGGGGATGTAATTCATATGTCTCACTGCTGGGTGGCTTAAACCACTTGGTAGTACACGCAGTTCAGGCTGGCCTTGAACTCTTTTTGTTGCCCAGGCTGGCCTCAAATTTGCAGCAATCCTCCTGCCTCAGCCTCCCAAGTGCTAGGATTACAGGCATGTTGCCACCACACCCGGCATGACTGTCTCATAGGGTGGCTTTTTATTATTAGAAAAAAATTGACGCCTTTAATCCTAGCACTTGGGAGGCCGAGGTAGGAGGAGCATTGTGAGTTCGAGGCCGGCTTGGGCTACAGTGCGAGCGCAAGGCTGGCCTGACCTACACAGTGTGACCCTAACTCAAAAAACCAGGGCCGGGAGTTTGGCTCAGTGACCTAAGCGCCTGTCTGATGGGCGCGAGGTTGTGAGTTCAATCCCCGGTGCCACCAAAAAAAAAAAAAAAAAAAAAAATTGATAAAGTGATTAGATCCATTTGTACCACCAGTGGTATAAGCCTCCCAATGGGACAGTCATACACATACCACTGGTGACTCAAGCCAGCACGAACATGTTACACTAGCAGATCTGTAAGGTCTCTCCCACCTTCGCCACTAAGACTTTCTTTTCTTTGCAAAGCAGAGACTGGGGCACAAAGCTTGTTACACAGTGTGTGGTATTTTCTGGGCATGAATAAATGCCAGCCCTTCTGGGATTTCAATGTTGTCACCCTCAGACTCTTAGCAAGGGATGGGACTCAGGGAGGGTCATGGTCAGCCTTGACGCTCCCATTCTGCAGGCAGGGAACAGAGCATCTTGGAATCACTGGACATAAGAGGCAGCATGGTGTAGTGAAGGGGTTTGTCGAGCTGACAAAGGATAAACATATGGAAAGTAGAACCGACAGTTCTGGACTCTCAGCATAGTGCTGACAGTCTCTGCTATACCATGCTGCCCCTAGTTGTAGAGACTGGACAGACTGATGGTAAAGGAGAGTTACTGCCTAGACTGTGGGGCCCTGGACAGGTCCCTGGACACAAGAGTGCCTGTGAAGACACAGAGATGAGGGCAGCCTAGAAGACTTTTGGAGGAGGTAAGGTTTGGTTTGAGCTTTGACAAAATAAGGACTTATGTAAGGCAAGATGAATGAGGGGCACGCAACTCACAAATGCATGAAGACATGGGGTGGTTTCACACGTTTATTTACAAGCTCCATTATTTACACATGCAGACACATACACACAGCACAAACCAACTGTAGAGACAGACATACTCAACAACCACAACCCAACAACCACAACCACATACTAATACACAAAAGCGTACTTTTTTGTTTCAGTGCTGGGATCAAATCCAGAGCCTTGGACATGGTAGACAAGTATACCCTAATACTAAGCCATACCCTATCCTTAATTACATAAGATTTGTTTTGTATTTTTTTCAGGATACTGGGAGTTGAACCCAGGACCTTCACACTGAGCTACTTCCCCAGGCCCTAGCCCCTCTTTTTTTTTTTTCAGCACCGGGGATCAGACTCACATCCTCACACCTGCCAGACAGGCGCTTAAGCTGCTGAGCCAAACTCCTGGCCCTGGTTTTTTGAGGCAGGGTTGCACTATGTAGTTCAGACCGGCCTTGCGCTTGAGTTGTAGCCCAAGCTGGCCTGGAACTCACAACGTTCCTCCTACCTTAGCCTTCCTAGTGCTGGGATTAAAGGCATGCGCCACCACGCCTGGCTCCTAGCCCCTCTTTTTGAGACAAGGTCTCACAAAGTTGATCAATTGCCCAGGTTGGGCTAGAACTAACTTGCAATCCTCCTGCCTCAGTCTCCTGCTGGGTTTGACAGGAATGCACCACCATACCTGGCTTAATTCCATAGTCATTCTATTTTATATTATTTTATTTTATTTTATTTGAGACAGGGTCTTGCTATACAGTTCAGACTGACCTCGAACTCACTATGTAGCCCAGGCTGGGCCTCAACTAATGGCAACTCCCCTGGCTCAGCCTCTTGAGTGCCGAGATCACAGGCTTGCACCACCATGTCTGGCTTCCATAGTCCTATAGACAAACATATCTACACATACATGCACACAGATAGACTGTTACATACTCAGATACACAAGTCATTGACAGCCAACCATCCTAAGAGAGATGGTAATAATTACATAGGCGAATACATAAAAGCACATATCCAGACATGAAAATAGGCTCAATTACATGGATGTAGTCATACACACACAAACCCACGTGTTCAGGGTCATAAATACATACAGGGTTACACAACTTCGCAGCCACATTTAGACACAGCTGTACGCATATATCCAACCACTGCCCTCCTTCAAGGTCACCTGGAGACACACACGTGAAGAGGTGGTGTTGTGGAGCAGTGGGGCTGGAGTCAGTCTGGATTTGAATCCTGGCCCTGCAGCTTAATGCTTGTAGATTTGGGGCCAGTCAGGTAACTTCAAGCAACCTGAATTTCCCTGTCAGTAAAATGAATATAACGGAAATACGTACCTTACCGAATTGTTTGGTGGATGAAATTAAAGAATGCATCAAGCAGGTAGCATGTTTTTTAAAGGATGCTATTATTTTGTGCACCAACTACAGAGTCAGTTCCATATATTTGTACACACAGGCAGAGAGACAGGAGATACACACGGAGGCACGTGACACTGACGCGGTGGTGGCTGGTGGGCTACTGCAGCAGTAGGGCTCCAGACCCCGCCTGCCTGGAGGCCGACCCCCAGTTCTCCCAGCTTTTCTGCAGGCCTGAGAAGCAGCTTCTCCGCCGGAAGAGTCGGCCATCAGCTTTCCCCACCTGGACCAGCCAGCCTTTCCGGGAGCGCTTAGGGCGGGGCGGCTCAGCAGGTCTCCCAGGTCTCGGGAGGGGCGGAGCCGCCCGGGAAGCGCGCCAGGCCCCGCCTTCCTTAGGCCCCGCCCATGGTCTAGCCATTGGCCGCAGAGCACGGGGGCGTGGCCGATCTGGGGCTGGGGGCGCCCGCGGTGGCCGGTCGCGCGTCTCTTTGCCTCCCTCCAGGGGCTGCGGGCCCGGCGGCCGGGCTGGCAGGGCCGCGCTCGGGTTCCCGCGCCAGCTCCTGCGCCCACCATGGGGAACTCACACCACAAGAGGAAGGCTCCCAGTGGTCCCCGGGTCCGCAGCTTCTGGCGGTTCGGGCGGTCGGCGAAGCGGCCCGCAGGTAGGGGGTGGGGGCGGGGCAGGCTGGGAGGAGGGTCTCCTAGCTGCAGCGATCGCCTCCGCTGCTGCCCCCTCCCGGGGCCTGGTGGGCGTGAGTATGGGGGCGGGGAATCCGCGCAGACCCCACCCCTCACATGTACATGAAGACACGTACACACTGATACCCCCGCGGGCACACGTTCATGTTCACATTTCACATACACAGAACACACACTCAGATGTAGGGACATGCAGAGACAAAAATCATATACGGTCATCTACACCATCTCAAGTGGGACGCGCAGATCCTGAGACACAGGTACATATACCCATGCACACGGTTTACACTGCCACACGAACTACACCCACGCGCAGATTGAGACACAGACACCTACAGCAGTCAGGTAGGGCTGCCCAGCATGCTAGGCACAAAAATGGACACGCAGGTTCACAACTGCACAACCAACCAGACTCGTCAGGTTCACAGGTAGACCCTAAGGCACTCATACGCACGCTTGTTCGTCAAGCCTTAGCCCCCAACATGCTGAAAGTTTGCAGCCGGGTGGGGAGACAAAGGTGGAGGGGAGAGGCAGGAAACCGGGGGCCGGAGGCTCGGGACCGCCTCCATCTGGCGCGACCGGGAGTCAGACTGGTTCGCTAGGCTCCCTCTCCACCCTCACCGCGCCACCGCCTCCTCTTCTTGTACCCCCAGCCCCCAGCAGGCCCCGACCGAGGTCGCTTCCGCATCTCCCCCTCTTTGAATGCGGCCACCGAGCTGGAACGCAGTAACCCTTCCCGGCGGGCTGCGGGATCCCTCCGCGGGTCACATTCCTGCTTCCGAGGGTGGGGGGTAGGGAATGGGGAAAGCCTCCACCCCCAAGGCTGGGAGATCGCATTCCTGTTTCCCCTAGCGAATGCGGCAGTTCTGTCCCCGAGAGAGTCCCAAGGGGTGCTGGAGGAGGGGCCTTCCAGGGTGCCTGATTTTCTCACTATGTAAATACAGGGAAGGGGGAGGGGTGAGATGGTGGATCCAGAACGACTTCCCCAAGATAGGGACCTTCAAGAGTGGCAGGCACCATAGGAGTACCTGCTAATCTGGGAACATGAGAGAGTGAGGGCAGGTCGGGTTAGAGGGGTTCTTGCTGTGGCGGGAGATCCGTCTGTGTAGCCCAGCATGGCCCACATTCCTAGAGATTGAGCACGGGAGTCTGATGAGCTCATCCCTCTATCAGTCCTCTCTACAGGATGGGCTATGGGAAGAGCCTGGGCCCGGAAGGAGGGGGTCTGTGTGTTCAGTGCGGCTCTGCGTAAGCACTAGTGACCTTGGGCAGATTCCTTTCACTGTCCTGGACTTTCCTGGCTCATAAAGAGGCCTGTCTGTGAAAATAGGTAAAGTTAACATGGGTGACTTCTTGAGACCCTTACAGTACTGGCAAGTCATTTCATAGATCAAGAGACTGAAGAGAAAAGGGCTTGTCTTTTGGGTGGGGGGAGTATCTCGAGTCGAACTCAGGACCTGATGCTTACCAGGCAGGTGCTGCACCACTGAGCTAAATCACCACCACCCTGAGAAAGCCCTGAGAAAAGGGCTTTGTGCAAGGTCATTTGGGATATGGAGGTTTGAGCAATAATAATGAAGATCACCAGTAGGAAAGGTGTTAATTAAGTTCAGGTAAGCTTTCTGAGGATTCCTCAGGATGTGGGTATTGCTGAGACACTCCAGGAGTCTCCCTACTTGCAGCTCTGAAGGCTTGGATGTGCCCACCTGTCTCCTTCCAGAATCTGCACTGAGCCAGTAGGACTGAGACTGGACTCTCCATAACTGATGGCCACTGTGGTCTGATGGCTTCCTAAGAACGAGCTGTCAGCCTGGACTTGTGACCATTATGATGGAGGAGAAAGAAAAGGAAAAAAAAAGTGTTTACAGAAAAAAAAAATTTGTGGGTGTGCTGGCTCTTGATGAAGAGACCTAGGGCTTCTGGCAACCCTTGTGTACATCCAGCCCCTGCTGCAACTCAGGTGTCGGCTAGGCTGTAAGATGTTCCTAAAACACCAGAAAGCATTGTTGGGGCAACATACAAATATAAGGGTTAGGGAAAAGTCCAGGCAGTATATCTAAAGCTTCTGGGCTGGGTCAGCTTTTTAAAAACTGAGGTGAAGTTAATTCTGTCTTTGAAGAAACTGCAAGATTGATATTAGTCCTCAATTGTTGATTGAGTGAGATAACACAGCAAGGAATTTGTTGCAACTGTGGGATATGTTCTCAAGCAAAAGTAGGCAGTTGGGGCTGATCATAGAGATTGAAGAAAAAAGTAATTGAGATTCCTTCCTTGTTCCTGGGAAGAGAAGAGATTCTATTGTTAATGTAAATGAGTGTTTTTTAAATGACAGTATTTTTGGCTTTACCTATCTTGAGAATTCTAAGACTGTGTCAGTTTTTGCTATGGGCTCAGGTGTGAGAGTGGAGCTTAAATATGTATTCATTTGATTGATTAGTTTATTAAGAAGAGACAGGGGCCAGGGATTTAGCTCAGTGGCTGAAGCTCTTACCTGGTAAGTGTAAGGTTGTGAGTTCGAGCCCCAGTACAGGGGTGGGGGGGGGAGGAAAAGGAAAAAGAAAAACAGTGCAAGGGAACCAGGGAGGGTTGAGATCTACAGGCCCTGAGGAGCCAGTGAAGGTATTTAAGCAAAAGAGGAACCCACAACAGTGGTGTATTAGGGAGATTGCTCCAGGGCCAGGGCAGGTGTAGGCAGGACAGGTTGGAGGTGGGGCGGTGAGAGTGGAAGCTCAGAGACTATTGCAATAATCCAGGGGAGAGGTGATAAGGTGAGGGCTGGGGACAGGGTGGGGGCTGTGGGGTGGAGAGAGTGGTAGCTATAGAGACACTTGGGAGGAGGCAGCAGCTCTGACAGAACCTGGGGTTAATCAGATGTTGGGAATAAGGGCCAGAATGCTGTGAAGGTGTGGTACTCAAGCCTGCTTGGCTAGGGGTGGGGTGGGGGAGGATGGTAGCAGAGATGTTAATGTAGAGATAAAAATAAAACCCTATGCTAACTCTTGTCTTTTGACAGTCCAGCAAGCAAAAAAAAAACCTGTTCTCATATCAAAAATGAGAAAGCTGGTGCTCAAGAGAAAAGAAGTCACTTACACAAGGCCACATAGCAAGGCTGAATTGCGATTCAAAATCAAACCTTGCCAGGTGTGGTGGTGCATGCTTGTAATCTCAACACTCAGGAGGCTGAGGCAGAGGATTGCTGTTGAATTTGAGGCAATCGTGGGCTACATAGCGATTTCAAGACCAACCTGAATTACAGAGCGAGTCTATCTCAAAAAAGCAAACAAAACAAAATAACTAGGTCTTCCTGGGTGCTGGGGGAAAGGACTTTAACTCCCAGCTATGTGGAGCTTGAGGGGAGAGTTCAAGACCAGCCTGGGCAATTTAGTGAGACTGTCTCAAAATTTTTTTTAAAAGGCCTGGAAGTATAGTTTGGACTGGGTGTATATCTTAGTGTAGAGTGCTCCCGAGTCAATCTCCAGTATTGCAAAGAAACAAAAACAACAGAAAAATAAACCATATTAACAACGCCCCTCCCCGCCAACAAAAACAAACAACTGTCCCTGTCTGCTGATGCATGCCTATAATCCCAGCAGTCTGAGAGGCTGAGGTAGGAGAATCGCAAGTTTGAGCCCAGCCTGGGCAATTTAGAGACTTCTTGAGACCCTACTTAAAAATAGAAAAGGGTGGAAGGGAGGAGAATGGAAAAGAAAAGAAGCAAGATATATCATGAACAGGTACCAATTTCCTATGATGAATGTTTTTATGTGTATCTAAAATATACCAATAAAACACCCCCCACCCTAAGAAAAAAGGGCTGGAGAACCTCAGTGTGAAGCCCCTGGGTTCAACGTGTGTATCACACAAAAAAGCCTAACCAAGCTGGTGAGATTACAAAGCCTGTGCCCCTAGCCAGTTCAGGGATAGTTGGCTTTCATGTTATGATTGTGTGGCCTCTGGGCAGAGAAAGCCTGAGGCCCAGGGCAGGGGTTTGTGTGGATTTAATGGACTCTGTATTGGGGGGGAGTTTGAGGACTAAGCATTGAAGCCCCCAAGAGTGCAGAGAGGGAGCAGGTGGAAAGGGGAGATAAAGATCTAAGGAAGAGTTTTTTTCTTTCCTGTTTCAAATGCCCTTGGAGGGGAGAGAAGGGTCCAAGTGGATGAGGCAAGTCTTCTCCTATGCTGGAAAGACACTAACCTACTGGAATTATATTTGACTTTGGTTCTCAGAAATTCAACCCTCCTCGCCCCAGAGCAGCTGAGCCTGGGCAGTTTGAGGGATGGTGGTGGTGAAGGATGTAAATTGGGAGCCCAGGGAGAACCACCTGCTATCCCACCCCCTCCAGTTGTATCCACAGGTTTACACATGGGGGTCTCCTTGTTGAGTTTTAGAGTTCCCATCTCACATATGGGAAGACAAGGAAGAAATTGGTAGAGTCAGGCCGTTGGGAATTCTTTCCATCCTTCCCCACATAGATAGGAAGGGACTAGGATCTTTGGTAGGTTCCAGTTTGGAGAAGGCCCTCTCCCCACCCGCTGCAGCCCCTCCCTCCTCCCCTTTCTTTGGGGAAGACTTGTGACTGACTGTGTGATATCCGGTCTTGCTTGTGGGAGCCCTGGGCTTCCAGATAAAGGCCTTGCCAGTGCATCTTTGATCTGAGGGATCTGTGATAAGCTGAAACCCTTGCTGCCAGGGCCTGGACCCTAAGTGGGGAATAACTGTACTCCTTTGAGGGCTGGAGTTATGCATGCAGAGGGTTTAGGAGATCATCTCTGTGACTCCCCCATATTACATGAAGAAACAGAAAAGGGCAGTGCCTGGCCGAGGGTCAAGCTGCAACTAAAAGGCCGCAGAGCTCAAATCTAGGTTTTGTTTTGTTTCCGTTTTGTTTTTTTATCTTTTTGGGACATGGTCTCACTATGCAGTTCAGGCTGACCTTGAGGTCACTTTGTAACCCAGGCTGGTCTTGAACTCACAAGGGTCCTCTTGCCTCAGCCTCCCGAGTGCTGGGATTACAGAAGTGCACTGCCACGCCCAGCTCAAACCTAAGATTTCTGACTATCAGGTAGTGAGATACATGTGGCTTGGTCCTGCAGTTCCCTTCCCTCTCAACGGAGGTTAGGGCTGCCAGATAGGGCAGGTCACAGAGGAGAGATAGGGAGCTGTTGTTAAGTGTCCCTTATCAGGTCTTATCTTTAATGGTCCTCTACTCCACTTGAGATTGGAGGAGAGCTCCAGAAGTGGGTGGGATGGAGGCAGTGGGTAGCACGGAAGGAACAGGGTTTTACAGCCGGTCATCTGGGTTTGAATCCTGACTGCCCTAGCTGCATGACCTTGGGCAAGTCACTGAGCCTTTGGAGGCCTTTGTATAGAGAGGGATTTAGTGAGACTGTCTGGGTTTCCGTCAGTCAGTCTTTGGTAAATGCTGGTTTGTTGTCACAGTGTTGTAACTGGAAAGACTCTTTCCCTTCCCCCATGTCCTGAACAGGCAGAGGCTTGCTCTGATACAATACTTTCTGAGTTTATACTTGATTACATGGTTTTATTTAGGCTCACCAGCTATGCCATGAAGTGGGTGTTAGTCCCGCTTTACAGAGGAGGCGACTGAGGCCCAGAGAGGCTGATTTATTTGTCTTAGGTCTGAAATCCAGATCCTTTGATTCCTAACCTTTTTCTCTCTTGATTTCATGGTGGCTGCCTCTCTGGCATCCATAAAATGGGGATAATCATGCCTTGAAGCTTTGGAAATTCAGAATTGTGCCCTGGCCGAAAGGGATTATTATGTCATTGTCAGGAGAAAATGCTGGCCCAGAAACTCATTATGACATTTATTAATATTGTTGTAGCTAATTCCTCCCTGCACTACTGCCCATTCCTCCAGGGCACCCTATGGGATGGGATCCTCTCCACCCTGCTCTGCGCACTCCCTGCCCCCACTATATTTACCTTAGAACCGGCCTGGCCTGTCAGCTCTGCCCCTGCCAGGGTGGGGCTGGACACTAAGGGAACAGAGGGGGATTCTCCTGCAGAGGTGGGGTGCAGGGCTTCCTGTTCTTTGGATCAGGTGGAACTGAGACTGTGCCCCTCTTTACCCACTGATCTTCTCAGATGAAGGACTGCTAAGGGATTTGGAGTGAGACCCAAGTCCAAATGTGGCATCTGCCACTCTTCCTGGTTGTGTGACCTTGAGCAAGGCTGTCACTTTCCCTTGAGCCTCCTATGGGCCTTTGTAAAAGGGAAACTTCACCCATGCCTTTTAGGTAGTAAAATTAAAAAATGCTCCTACCTGAAAGTTTGTTATGCTCATTTTCCTTTGTCTTGTCTCTGAGATAAAATCCTCACATACTCTTGGTTCTGCTCCTGGCTGTGGAATCTGTGACCTGAGGAAGCCCTGGCATCCCTGGGTTTTCACTTGTTCACGTGTACAGTGAGGGGTTCAGATAAGGACTTCTGAACACTCTGACCCTTGACTGGAGGGCTGACGGAGGGAGTAGGGACAGAAACGGGATGGGGGGACTGGCTTGGTTGACTTGGAAGGTTCCAGCTCCTGAGCAAGGCCACCTGGACAGCTGTGCCCTCCCCCCTCATTCCTGTCCCCTGAGTCAGGCTGGCCTGCCTGCCTGTGGGTGCGCCACCCCCACCCCTTGCTCTGGAATGGGGCAGGTTCAGGCCTCACCCTATGAAAGTTATTGCCAAGACAGTGTAAACGCATGCGCACAAGTGGTCCCTCCTGACTTCCTATCCTCAGGCTCAGGAAACCCCCTGGATGGTGGGTACCTGCCTTCCTGGGTGTGCAGCCACTTGGGCTGTGCATTTGGGCTAATGGGTGGAAAGGGGGTGCTTTGTGTGTGTGTGTGGTCCTGAGAATGTCTGTCTGTCAAAGTGGCTTCAGTGGGACATTCCATTTTTTAAATTAGAAAATAAAATTTTTTGTTTATTTGTGACAGAGCCTTGCTGTGTAGTTCAGGTTCATCTTAAACTTGTGGCAAACCTCTTACCTCAGCCTTCTGAGTGCTGGGATTACCAGGGTGCACCACACTGCCCAGCTTCAGTGGGATATCTTGGAGGAGAACGCCCCTACATCTGCCCAGGGACTGTACTTGAGCTCTTGAGCTGACCTGTGTGCTCGCTTCCTGATGTGCTTTGTAAATTGGGGGTGTGGTCAGGAGCTGGGTGTCATCTCAGCTCCAGGAATCCTCCTCCCTTCAGCAAGTGGGGGTGACTCATGTATATGGTGAGCTTCCCTCAAGGCCTTAGCCTCAGGCAGCACCACTGAACTGTGCCAAATCAGAAGGCCCTGGAATAGGCAGCTTTGGGCAAGGTCCTTCCACTCTCTGAACCTCAAGTTTCTCTGTGAGGTGGCCTCCCCAAGCTGAGACCCTGCTTGCTGAGTCCCCTCCAAGCAAGCCACAGGTGTATAGACCTGTGCTAGGGTGGCCCAGAATGGCAGCTCTGGCCAGGCTGTAGGTGGGGAGAGGGAGGGGTGTTGCTAGGGCAACCAGATATTATCAAGTATGAGAGCCTTGATTCTTGCAGCTGTGGCCTTGACTGCCAGCTGTGGTCTGCTGGACAGACTGATGTTCTCCAGTCTCAACTTAGTGGGAGCTCAGCCTTTTGTTTTCTTGCTAGGGGGAAGATGAGGATGGCTGTCCTGTGGTGAAGGGCTGGGGAAGTAATCTAGCTTGCCAGGCCTTACAGGTCCACCATCAGTTACGAGGAAAGTACCTTCATGTACCTGCCTTAAGGGTTGCCCCAAGATCTGTGAGGGCAGAGGCAGTGTTTTGCCTCCCACCAGTACCTGGCACTGTGCCTGGCAAGGATTAATCACTCTGCAAGTGTTGGTCTGCTGCTCTTTTCTGTTAGTGAGGGACTGATAAGAAGGCTGGATGGGACTGGCCTAAGAAGGGGAGGATTGGGGCAGCAAGAAACTTCCAGTTTGTAGGGTTGGTGGATTCTCTTGACTCCTTCAGTGGGGAGGCCAGGTTTGCAGCTGGCACAGTGGACAGAGTATGGCTTCTGGATTCAGATAGTTCTGAGTGAAAATGCTGCTCCCATTTATGTAGTGGAGGCTACAGCAGCAGCTTCATAACATATGCCCCTTGCTGGTTTCCTCATCTGTAAAATGGAGATAACAGAGCCTGCTTAGGACTGGTGTTTAGACTTCAGTGATGTATAATATTCAGCTCCACAAACTCTGTGTTCCCCAGAGAGTGAGGGTTCAGCCAGGTAGTCTCAAAAAGGCCCATTTGCCACATGTGGTAGTGCACACCTATAATCCCAGCACCCCAGAGGCTGAGGCAGGAGAACTGTCATGAGTTTGAGGCCAACCTGGGCTACCCAGAAAGACCCTGTTTCAAAAAAAAACAAAAAACAACAAAAAAAAAAACAAAAAACAGGCCTGTTGGAGGTATGCAGCAAATGTGGAAGGACCTGCAGAGGGGTCTTGTAACTTGGGAGCCACTGTGACTTTCTACATCCTTGAGGACTCATAGAGGTGCAATACAGGAGGGGTATCTTGAGGTGAGTTTGGGGTACAGCATGTTATAGTTCCTTTCTTCATAGTTCCCAGGAGGATCTTTTGGCTGAAGCCCTCATTGATCAACCTCCTGAAGCTCTCTGACTGCCAAGGCCTATGGCCCCACCTGATCTGGTTCCTGCCCTCCTCTGGCCTCACCTGCCATTCTGTCCTTTGCTCAGCATAGTCAGACACACCAGCCTCTTTATTCCTGGAAACCCACCACTACTTAAAGGCTTTCATATGTGCCATTGCCTGCCTAGAAGTCTCTGTACTTGCCATGGCTGGTTCCTCATCATTTGGGTCTGAATTGCAGCATCCTTTTCTGCAGTACTGGGGATTGAACCCAAGGGCTTTGCACTGAGCTACATCCTTAGCCTTTTATTTTTTAGTTCTGAGACACCTCTCACTTCATCCCTAAATTACCCAGGCTGGGTTACAACTTCCAATCCTCCTGCCTCTGCTTCTCAGATTGACTGGGTTATAGGAATGTACCACCATACCTGCCCTCTATGCCACAGCTTCTCAGTCTTTATTACCTAAAATTAATCTGCCTCACTCATATATTCATTTATTGAACTCATAGCATGTGCCAGGACAGAGCTGGGGGCTGGGCTTACCTAGATGCTCTGGGTATTTCCATGGTCCCAGTTACCCTCTAGTGCCAGACACTTATTTGGATTCTGGGTGTATACCAGGGAACAGATAAAGTTCCCCTCCTTTAGCTGTAGTCTCTTGTACTAGCTTAATGTTTGCCAACTAAAAGAATGGATATGGCCATCTCATAAAGAAAAGGTCATGGTTTGTTTGTGATGGAGTTGTAGCAGGATTTGAATCTGGACCTGGTGACCCTCCCAGTACTCCACCCTGCAGTGTCCTGACGTTTACTGACTTTGCTGTTTCTTTGCCAGTTCTATTATCCCTGCCTGGTGATCTAGCACATCAGTAAGTCACAGAGTGGGGCCAGCAGGAAGATTCCCAGGCTGGGGGAACTGGAAGTCTGTGTTGAAATCGTGCCTGTGCTGTGTGACCTTGGAAAGTTCTCTGTGTTTCTGTAGTCCTCTGATGTCATGTTGCCAAAATAGGAAAAACAGTCCTTGGGGCGTGTGGGGCTGAGCACTCCTGAGGGGGTGTTACCACCGACCCCTTGACCCCTTGATTCTGCTGCAAGCATCTCCTTGGCTTCCCAGTCTGTACTGTGTCCCTGCCCCTCGAGGGGCCTTTTCATAGCCAGGCCATCTCCACAGGTGGCCCTGGGCTCCTGCCTGGCTGCTCTGTGAGCCAAGTCCTTCCCCAGGGAATTACCCCACCAGCCAGGAGGGCTTGGGGCTGGGCACCATGCCAAGTCTGGCCTGGCTGCCTGTCTGTCTACCATCTGGTAGCTGGGACCCTTCCCTTAGTTCTGGTTCCTGAGTGTTTAGACAAGGACTATAGGAGCAGTTAGTGATCCGCCTCGAGAATTAAGAATCACTCCCCGACCCCCCCCCATTATACCCTCTATAGAACATCCATAGTTTCGGCCTCTATTTCCCTCTTCTGCCCCTGTACCCCCATGTGGGGGCGGGGTTGGCGAGGGGGCGGATCAGTGGTGGAGGTGGGAGGAGAACCCAGAGCAGCCTTTCCCCCTTCTCTGCCGGCAGGTCGCGCTGCTCCGTGAGTTGGCCGTGCAGGGAGGTGGCGGGCGGGCGGGTTTAGTGCGGGGCTAGGTAAAGGCGTTGTCCTGTGCTCGGGGAGGGGAGCGTGGGAGACCGTCCCCAGAGGTGCCCGCAGTCATGGTGGTGTTCCTGGGCCGTCACCTCCCAGCGCTGCTAGAGCTGTTTAAGAAGGGTGAGTGGGTGTGGCTGGGGGGAGGGGAGGGATCCCAGACAGCTTCCGCTGCTGGACTTTTTGTGTGGAAGGGGGATCTCGGCCGGCCGCGAAGAGCGGTGGGGGAGGGAGCGAGTAACGAGGCCGGCCTCTCCCGTCCTCGGCCCGCCTTTGTCCAGTCGCTTTGTCGCTGCCTTTGTCTGGCCGCTGCTTGGGAGGATGAACCCAGGTGGCTCTGACCTTGAAGCCTGCGGCTCTCGGGCCAGATCTTCTCCCTGTAGGGGTACCCACACTTTACTGGGTACAGCCCAGTAGCGCAGTTTAGGGAGTGAGGGGAGTTCCCTGTAGTCATTCCAGCAGATGGAAAGGCAGGGGATGTGAGGAGCAGCGAGGAAAAGTAGTCCTGCTGGAAGTTGAGGAGCTCGGTCACTGGACCTGTGTTTAGAGGCGTGGGTGGAGGGGGTTTTGGAGGGTTTCAGGCTTGGATTCAGACAGTGAGGGTCGCAGCTTCGTGGACTTTTGGACATCGTGGGTCCCCTTGGGGAACTCAGAAGTTTAGTCCTGGCTCTGATTCCTATCTGCTGGATAACCGAGCCCTCCTGCCCCCTGTTTGTAACAGTGGGCTGGGAGAAGGCCTGAGACACCCAGAGGTGCTTGTCCGCTATGACCTGGTAGAGTTCTGGTGGCTTTCCTGGGACAGGAGCTCTGGCTGTGGAAGAGTGGGCGGAGGAAAGAGGAATGACAGGTCTCTATCTGAACTGGAGACCCTATTCCTGGGGCATGGCCCTTTAAAGGGCTTATTCTGTGCCTGCCCCTCTACAAGGTGCTGCCAAGGTCACATGACTCTCCCGGTGCTTTTGCTTATGTTGTGGATTTCGTTTGGGGGAGGGGAGCTGTAAAGTGCTGACATAGCCCCCCTCCCCAGGATTAGATGACCAGCCCCTGCGTGGGTGGAGCCTGTAACAGGATCCTCTGTAATGGATCCCTACCTCTTCTGCACCAGGGCCCAGGACCTCCAGGAGAGGAGGTACCTGGGACTGTAACCTCAAAGAGGCTGAGCTCCCTGGCTAGGGATAGAGGGGATTGGGTCCCACCTCTGCCCTTGCCACTCCTCCACAAAAGGGCAGCCATATACATATGGGTGAGTAGGGAGCCCCAGAGGTTATACTCCTAGTGCGCATTTCCTCCCCCCTCCACGGGTTTTCTGCCAGCTGCCCCTCCTTCTTAGTTTCCTATGGTATCTTCTCCCTGGGTCTGTGCCAAGGCACTGTATGAAAAGTGGGGCTTGTTTTCCTTTAAAGTGGGGCTTGGAGTCTAGACACAAGGAATGTATTTGCTGTGGGCTGTGTGTGTACTAGGGGTGTCTTGAATGAGGCCCTGAGTGACTTGTGGATACACAGTCATGTGTATACTTAAATACTGTGTGTACTACGGAGTGGCATCTGTGGGGTGTTGTGTGGATGTGTGGAGGCTGAGTGTGGGTGCATATGTGGGTTTATACTCACGTGCTGATCTGTGTATCTCTGAAGCCTGTAGGTGTTGTGTGCATAGACAGCGGGTCTGTGTGCGTTGCGTACAGTGCCTGTGTGGTGCAAGTACTCAGATGTGTGTACCCTTTGGTGTAGTTTGGATGTATATTTGGGGCTGTGTGTATTGTGAATCCAACAACTGTGGGTTGCGTGTCTGGGCTGGAGGAAGTGGACACTGCATGTAGGTGCATGGACGATGTGCAATGTGAGGACCGCAGGTGCCTTTTTCATGGTGCCTGTGCATCTTAAGGGACTACAGGCCTTTAGGCCTCACTTTTTCCTTTCTCCTCCATTTCACTAGGCTCTGCCAAAACTGACAGTGACAAACGCCAGAGTGCAGGACCTGGCCAGGGACCAGGATTTGTTGTGGATGAGCACCAGGACAATGTCTTCTTCCCCAGTGGTCGACCACCTCACTTGGAAGAGCTGCACACACAGGCCCAGGAGGGGCTTCGCTCCCTGCAGCACCAAGGTAACCCTCCCCATCTCTCCTCCAGCTCGCTCTCTCTTCTTCAGCACTCCCAAGGTGCAGGGGCTTATCTCACACACCCTTCCGGTGTCTTCCAGAAAAACAGAAACTGAACAAGGGTAGCTGGGACCATGGAGACACCCAGAGCATCCAGGTAAGCCCTGCCCCCCAGCTCTATCCTGACCTCTGGCCAACATAGCTTTGTGTGCTGCTGGGTCTCTTTGCTTCCTGCATCTTCTGAACTGAATGATCCTGGGGCCTTGTCCAGGCTTGTGCTAGCTGACGTCTGCTCGGTGCTGTGCGATATTGGGGGAATCTGTGAGTCATAAATTCCAGCAGGGAGTCCTGAGGGGGCAGCCTGCTCAGGCCAGGGCCTGATCTCCTTCTCCCCCAAACAGTCCTCCCGGACGGGGCCAGATGAAGACAGCATCTCCTTCTGCAGCCAGACTACATCCTACACGGCTGAGAGCTCCACAGCTGAGGATGCACTGTCCATCCGCTCGGAGATGATCCAGCGCAAAGGTGTCTGAGCTGAGATTCCTGGGCCGGGGAGAGGGTAGTGGGCATTTTCCTGTCCCAGTACCTGTAGCTTCCCTTTCTTCTCCTAACCCAATGTTTTCCCAGGCTCTGTGATGCAGTGAATTTAGGAGACAGTATCCTCTGTCCTCTTGGATTTCATAAGGCACATTCACTGTAAAGTAGGACAGTTAAGAGCTGAGAAACCTGTGTTTGAGACCTGATATGCTACTGAGTAGCTGTGTAACCTGGGGCAAACCCTTAACCTCTCTGAGCTTCTGTTGAATGTTCTGTAAAAAAATCAAAGGATAGTAAGAGGACTTACCTTTTTAAAGTGAAGGCCAAGCTCCAGCATGCTGACATAATAATAGTATGTTTACTAAATAATAATAAGCATTCACTAAATTAAAATGGTCATTGTTGCCTAGTAACCATCCAGAAAAGTTGCCTCTAAAGCTGTTATTAATATCCTATAAAAGTAGGGCTCTGTGGAATGTGCTGAGTCCTTCTGTCCTAACTGGTTTTCTTCCCTGTCCCCCACTGGCCCTCAGGCTCTACCTTTCGACCCCATGACTCATTTCCCAAATCATCTGGAAAGTCAGGGCGCCGGCGGCGCGAGCGGCGGAGCACTGTGCTGGGGCTGCCACAGCACGTGCAGAAGGAGCTTGGTGAGTCCTGGGTGAGGCAGGCCGCAGTGTGGGTGGGGAGCCCTGCTACAGTCTCTCTCTGCTGACTGCTTCCTCCTTCTTGTTCACTCCAGGCCTGCGGAATGAGCGTGAGGCATCAGGTCCTTCTCGCCCTCCTGGTCCACGGGATGCAGTCCGCATCCCCACGGTAGATGGCCGTCCAGCTGGCCTGGCCTTAGGGACAGGGGTTCGGGTGTCCCTGCAGGCCCTGGAAGCAGAGGCAGAGGCAGGTGGGGATACAGAGGCCATGCTGCAACGCCACATCGACCGTGTCTACCGGGATGACACACTCGTTGGCCGGTCCACTGGGGCCCGGCCCCCACCATTGACCCGGCCCATGTCCCTAGCTGTGCCAGGACTGACAGGCGGGGCTGGGCCTCCAGAACCCCTGAGCCCAGCCATGTCCATCTCACCCCAGGCCACCTACTTGTCAAAGCTGATCCCACATGCTGTGCTGCCACCTACAGTGGACGTAGTGGCCCTGGGCCGCTGCAGCCTACGCACACTGAGTCGCTGCAGCCTGGTCTCAGCCAGTCCAGCCTCCATCCGTTCGCTGGGCCGCTTCTCCTCAGCCTCCAGCCCCCGGCCCCGCAGCCGCCATCCTTCCTCCTCTAGCGACACCTGGAGCCACTCTCAATCCTCTGATACCATCGTGTCTGACGGATCCACCCTTTCCTCTAAGGGGGGCTCTGAAGGCCAGCCAGAAGGCTCTGTGACTAGTACTAGTGTGGTGGCCCCTCCTCAAGGGGGCAGCGGGAGGGGCTCCCCTAGTGGGGGTAGCACTGCTGAAGCCTCAGACACAGTCAGCATTCGGAGCAGTGGGCAGTTGTCTGGCCGGAGTGTGTCACTACGAAAGATGAAGCGCCCGCCACCGCCGCCCCGCCGGACCTACTCCCTTCATCAGCGGGGTTCAGCAGCCCCTGATGGGCCCTTAGGGTTGCCACCCAAGCCTGAGCGGAAGCAGCAGCCACAGCTGCCCCGGCCACCCACTACAGGTGGGTCAGAAAGGGTGGGGACGGCACCCTGTCCACTCAACTCAGCAGGTGGCTGGGTGCCTGGCTTGTCTCCCAGTGGTTCCCGGCGCCCGCCACGCTCCCCAGAACGGACACTTTCACCCTCCAGTGGATACTCGAGCCAAAGTGGTACCCCAACCCTCCCACCTAAGGGTCTGACGGGTACCCCTGCCTCTCCAGGCAAGGCCCAACCCCCTAAACCAGAGCGTGTCACATCTCTTCGTTCTCCTGGAACCTCTGTGTCCTCTTCGCTCACATCTCTGTGTTCTTCGTCCTCGGATCCCACCCCCTTAGACCGCTCTGGTCCACATATGTCGGCCTCCATAGGTGATAGGTTTGTCATACCTCCTCACCCCAAGGTGCCTGCCCCCTTCTCACCACCTCCCTCTAAGCCCAAGACCCCTAACCAAGCTGCCTCCACTCTGGTCACGCCTCCCATGGTTCCTGGGCCCGTCTCTACTCCTGTTGCCAGTCCTGAGTCCCCTCCTACTCCCCAGACATCCCTGACCCTTCCCCAGGAGTCTTCTGGTGTCTGCAAAGACCAGTCACCTCCACCATCCCCACCTCCATCTTATCACCCACCCCCACCCCCTAGTAAGAAGCCAGAGGTGGTTGAGGAGGCCCCGCCAGCCCCAGAGACTGCTGAGGAGCCCGTCTTAGACCCCAGCTGGCCCCCACCCCCGCCGCCTCCATCTGAGGAGCAGGACCTATCCATGGCGGACTTCCCTCCACCAGAGGAGGCCTTTTTCTCTGTGGCTGTCCCTGACCCTGCAGACCCTTCAGATCCCCCAGAGCATGTCAGTTCTTTGGCTTCTTTACCTTCAGCTGCTGTGTCTGCCCAGAGTCAGCCCCAGGGTACCCCAGTACCGCCTCCTGCTCCACCAGTTCCACCAGTTCCACCTCCAACTATTTCTGTCCCTGAGCTTCTGGCTAAGCCTCCTCAGGAGGAGAAGGAGCCAGTGGGCGGTAGCAAGAGCAGTGGGACTTCCAGGGAGGACACAGGCGCACCTCTGGTCACGCCCTCACTGCTGCAGATGGTGAGGCTGCGCTCTGTGGGCCCTCCCACAGGGCCTCTGACCGCAGCCTCTGGTCCTTTGGCCCCTCAGAAGCCACTCCGAAGGGCCCTGTCAGGGCGGGCCAGTCCTGTGTCTGCCCCCTCTTCAGGGCTCCATGCTGCCGTCCAACTTAAGGCTTCCAGCCTGGCTGCCAGTGGGGGCCTCAGAAGTGCCCAGCTGAATGGAGCACCTGAGGCACAGCCACGGTCTCCCCAGTCCCCTGCCTCCACGGCCAGCTTCATCTTTTCCAAGGGCACTAAGAAGCTGCACATCGAGCGGCCTGTGTCCCCTGAGGCCCAGGCTGACCTCCAGCGGAATCTGGTGGCTGAACTTCGGAGCATCTCGGAGCAGCGTCCACCTCAGGCCCAGAAGAAGCCACCTAAGGCTCCCCCACCTGTGGCCCGAAAGCCCTCTGTGGGAGTCCCCCCACCTGCTTCTCCCAGTTTGTCTCGGTCTGAGTCCTTTACTGCTCCTCCCACCAACGGGCTCCCTCATGCCGAGGACAGGACTAAGGGGGAGCTGGCTGAGAATGGAGGTGTGCAGCTGGCAGGTCCAGAGGAGAAGATGATTCCCCCAGGCTCAGGTATGGTGGGCAGTAGTGGGCACGGGTCCCAGCACAGATGGTGGGAGAGAAGTATCCAGAGTCCCCCCACTGGCGATTTGCTTGTGGATCTTCTGGTCTTTGATGCCTGGGACAGGCAAACTGTCCTTGATGAGGTAGTGAAAGGAGTGTAGATCATAACTTGTGTCCATACTTACTATTTTATCTCCTGGCCTAGCTGTGCTATGAAGAATGGCCAGTGACACCTATGTTAAGTGTCTTTTTTTGGGTACTGGGAATCAAATTAAGCACCGCGTTTGCCAGGTGGGTGCTTATGCTGCTGAGCTACATCCCTGGCCCTGTTAGTGTCTTAAGTGTCCAGCTCAGAGCTGCCAGTGAGGTGTCTACAAAGGAAAAGATTGGGTTAGGATGTGTCTTGGGTTCTTAGTGCCATAACCAAACTGGAAGCCCTTTGCTAAGGGTCCCTGTCTCCCCTACAGAGCCACAGAAAGAGCTGGTCTGACCACCACACTTGCTGGCACTGCTGACCTATCCCAGGAATACAATCTCTCAGGGACCTGAGCAGCCCCAAGGACCAGAGGACATGGCAGACACAACCTAAGAGAGGACGCCTGCAGCCTTAACCTCACGGCCTTTGATATTTATGCAAGTCTGGTGTTGCCCGGTCCTCCAAATCACCCAGCTCTCATGCCTTTTCCTGGAAGGATTCACCTCCAGCAGCTGCTGCTTCAGCCTTGGCCTTAGCCTCATCTTGAAGGAGGTAGCTGGTGGGAGTGGGTGGATGCACCCCCTGCTGGCCATAAGGCCACAGAGGTGGGTGCAGAACACCTCTTTTCTTTTTTTAATGTCCAAATCATGCACATACTGTAGTCCAGAATCAAAGCACTTTCGCAAAGTGGCTACTTGTCCATCCTCCAGGGTCTGTGAAGCCACATTTCAAGGGCCTGTTTACATGGCGGCAGCATCAATCTCTGGTAGCCAGTCCGTAGCTGGGACCAGTCTGTCTCCTGTCCCCCTAATGCAGTTCGCTCCTTTTCTTAGTTCTTGGAGGTGAACAAGACACATTCCCACAGGCTTCCCCAGGCTGAAGGCAGGAGCGGGACTGGAATTCCAAAGCACAAGAGGTGCAGTGGGGGCTAGCCTTTCTGTGCCTCAACTTACTACCAACCTCCTGCCTTCCCAGTTCTGCCAGGTGCTCCATGCAGGGGACAAGAAGTGGGAGACTACTAGGACCCAGATGGGTAGGGGAAGAACCAGAGGGGAGGTCTGAGGCTCTCTGTGTCCCCTGAATGTGAAGAGCAGAGTAGCAAGTCATCTCAGCTGGTCCTTGGCATGCCAGGCATCTGTCTGTTTCAATTTGATCGGGTGGGGGTGGATTGGCACGATTTCAGAGGCAGGAGCCCATGGATTGTCCCTTTCAGTTTGGCAGGGAGTACTGAGGTGGAAGGGGGGGAATTGGCAAGGGGAGGAATTATTTGGGCAGCAGGCCCAGATCTGGCCCTTGGACTTCTTTTTCCGACCTTTCTTTTCTCGGTGATGTCCTTTCTGCAGCTGCCTTTCAGCATGGGTGGTTCTACTGGGGGAGCTGAGGCTGAATGGCAAGGATGGGAAGCCAAAGGTGCATTTTACTCAACTCTTCCCTAGTCAGTGAGGGGGCACAGTACTAGTGAGGAGGCTGGATGGCTGTCCCTTAGATGTCAGCCTGTGCTGCTGATCTCTCTGGAAATTTTAATGACCTCTGTTTGCAGCCTATACCACCTATTAGGTAAGCTGGCTTCCTCAGTGGCCCTCATTCCGTAGGGTTGGCTGTAGTGCCTCCCTTTACACCCAGAGCCATCCCTTCTTGATCCTTTTCCTTGACAGTGACATGGACTTGAGCCTGGCAAGGAGTCTTGGATTTAGCTTCTCTGTCATCAGGAGGGTGACACTCTGGCCTGTCACCTGCTCCCAAAAGCTGGGAACATAGGGGGTTTGTGGCCTGCTCTAGGGATTTTTAGTTCATCACCACCATCTTTTCCCTGTAGCTATAAATCAAGTCTTTCCCTTGCCCCGTGGGTAATGGGGAGCTGCTGCTGGGAGTATGTTGCACCTGCCCAGTGAGTTGAGGAAAGACAATCAGTAAGCACTGTTCTGCCTGGAGCTCCTCATCTACCCTGCCCTAGGACCCAGAACCCATCAAAGGCCAAGGAACCTGGCAGTATCCTTGAGATGCTGAAGGCAGGAGGGAGCCTGACTTGTCTTTCCTTCCCCCCGCCCAATGTTGCTGGAGCCCTTATCCTCAGTTAGATTTTCTGAGCTTATTTCCCCACTGGGTGGGCCAGAGTACAAAGGAGAAGGAATCGAGCAGAGGCAACCTTTCTTTGTCCTCTGAGGTAAATGAACTTGACCTAGTGCAAATGGAGAGACCAAAAGCCTCTGATTTTTAATTTGCATAAAATGTTAGAAGAGAGAAGTATATATATATATTTCTTTAAATTTTTGAGTCTTTGATATGTCTATACAATCCATCTCCTCTGCCCTAAAGCTTGAGTGAGACACATGAAAAAGCTGTGTTTCATTTAAAGGTATTAATTAATTAAATGATTGAAACTTGGCTGTGACTGATGCTTCTTCCACACACCCCTCACCCCTGACCAATGTCAAATGGGTAGTATGTCCTCAATGGGTAATACTGGTAACAAGGTTTGAGGAAAGTATAGCTCACACAGTAGCATGAAAATCCAAGCATCACAAAAGATGCTTCTTAACAGTGGAGGGGCAGGACATGGTGGTACATGCCTGGGAGGCTGAGGCAGGGGGATCACTGTTGAGTTTGTGGCCAGCCTGTGCTACATAGTCAGTTCAAGACCAGCCTAAACCACACAGTGAGAACCTATTTTAAAAAAACAACAAAAAAGGGAAAATATTTTGCCTGAAGCAAGCACTGGGGCCAACACAGTGCGTCTCTTCTGCTTAGTAACACCAAAGGGAAAGTCAAGGAATCTGTTACCCATCCTATCTCCCCATCCCCCACCCAGTTACAGGGCCCGAAGCAAAAGATAAGCAGCTCCAGGCTATGTGAATAGCTCAGCAGCTGCTTCTCACACTTTTCTCCCTGAGAACTCAGCTCACAGACAGGCCCCATCCAGACATCATTATTCAGACATTTTATTTGAATCCGACAGTGATGGTCAGTGATTTAAGATGCCTTGTGAAGAAGTACCCACCCTCTCTGAAGAAAGAAACAGGCTACACCATCCATCCCACCCTTGGTACTAACAACACAGCTGGTTTACCGGGGCAGGCCCTTCTTCTAGTACCACCAAGCCACAGGGTAGACAGGCGTGGGGGAAAGCTGCCAACCATTTGGTAAAACCACTGGTTCTGTTTTCCCTCCCCTTTCCTTTTCAAATCCCACAATTTCCTGTTGGGGAGAAGCTGTAATTAGCCCAGTCCAAGCACCAGATCCCAGCCAGTGGAACAGCTGCTGGGATAACTCCAAGAAAACCTGGGAACCAGTGTTTTTCCAATTACAAGGATTGTGGCATAAACTTTTTGTGAGTTATAGTGAAACCGGAATTTTCCCATCAGTTACCAAGAGAAGAAGGTAGTGCTGGGTTCCTGCGGCTGCCTGGCCTTCCTTGCTACCTGGGGGTCAATCTCACTGCACCAGATAGGTTCACCCTGGACTCCGGGGAGGTGAGCTGCTCCTTAACGAGTTTTGCACCTTGAGTCCCAGACCTGCTGCTTCAGTGTCCGGAGAGATGGGTGATGGGTGATGGATGCAGCACACTGAAGAGACCCGGACGATGCAGGATTGTGGAGAAAGGAGGAAGATGCCAGGCTGGCTAGCTGATGTTCCCCCCTTTCAGTGATTTACAGGAGATACACCCCAGCTTGGTCATGAAGTTGGTTTGTTTCCACTGTGCAATGCACTCCTCAGAAATCTTGAAGTCCGCCTGGACAAGATAGGCCAGACACATGTGCGCACACGCACACACACACATACAAAATAATTAGTGATGGTGGCTGGCACTACAAGGAGATTCTTACACCTCTTATACTATTGTAGTATAATCTGGTTCAATTTTTCTAAGAGCAGTTTCCCTGGATTTAATCCCTAAGCACCTCAATCAAAACAAAACAAAGTATAAGCTCAAGTACAAAAGCTTCCATGTTTTTCATGTTCACGACTCAGGTAAGTTCATTGTAGAATTTAGATTGAGAAAATAATCATGAGTGAGTACAAAGACCTCTATACTAACACATCAATCATAGTAAGCCCCGCCCCTTTGGCAGTGAGGGAATTGAACCCAGGGTCATGCACATACTAGGTAAGTGCTTCACCACTGAGCCCCCCGCCCTCAAGACATTCTGCTAGTGAAAAACTGAGAATGACCTCAATGCCTAGGAAGGTTTTAGTTAAGCTGTGATAACTATGATAGACTGCTATATAATGTTACCTCCTTAGTATTTAATATGGGGAAAGTTTTCAGGCATAAATGAAAATTTTAGAAAGCAGAATAAACATTTAGTATGAATCAAACTATAAATGCATTCTCTCTATGCAGAACAAAAAACCAGAAGGGAAGCCAGGCGTGGTGGCACACACCTTTAATCCCAGCACTCGGGAGGCTGAGTGAGGTAGGAGGAACGTTGAGTTCGAGGCTGCTTGTGTTACAACGCGAGCGCAAGGCCGGCCTGAACTGCATAGTGCGACCCTGCCTCAAAAAACCAGGGCTAGGAGTTTGGCTCTGTGGCTTAAACACCTGCCTGGCCGGCGCGACGTTGTGAGTTCGATCCCCGGTGCCACAAAAAAACAAACAAACAAAAAAACCAGAAGGGAATAATCACGTCTATGGTAGTACTATGGCTACTTCTTTTCTGTACCCCCTTACCCTCATATTTTAGACATTTTCTATAATGAAAATATTTTATAACCAGAAAAAATAAGTGATTCACAAAGTCAGCCTAGAAAACCAGAAAGAGCAAGTGGGCAAAGCCACCTGCTAGGTGCAAGGGGGTGGAAAGGGAGGTACATTCTCAATGCTTTCAGATAGCTCTTCAAGCAAACAAGATACTGACTAGAAAGCCACTCATGAATGTTAGTTCCATGATGAGAGGCAAGTTTTGGTGGTCTGTTCATTGATGTAACATGAGAACTTAGAAGAGTGCCTGACAGATACAGACTCAGTATTTGTTGAATGAATGAATGAATGAATGAATGAATTGGCAGGCTATAGGTAAGTCAATGTCCAGAGGGCAAAAAGAGAAGAGAGTTCTAAGCTTAAGGCAGTCAGGAGGGACCCCAGGAGGTTTTTGATCCTGGCTCTTTTTGCTTCATTTTTCTTTTGGGGTGGAGATTCAAGCCAGGGCCAACTCATGCCAGGCACTCTACCTTCAGCTATACCCCAGCCCTGGCACCATTACCTTTGGTGACTCTCTGTGGTCTTGGCACGTATCCTGCCAGGTAAAATGGGGATAATCTCCACTATTTCTTGTCACGTACTGAGGAACAAATAGGGAAGTGTCTAACATTCCTCACAGAGTGCCTCAAATAATCTGTAGTGCTCAGTACAAGAGAGGTTCTTCCAAGACCCCCAAGCCTCTCAGATTCAGGGAGGCCTGGAAATAAAACGGGCTCAAATACAGGAAGTCCCAACTGAGAATGAAGTGGCTGCAGGGTCAGTAACAAGGCAGAGTGGAGACAGACCAGGCAGACCAGGCAAGAGGAGAAAACAACTGTAGCATTTTACCTGCAACTTCTCAAAGACTTTCTTCTTGGGTTTGAGCTCCTCATCTGGCTGGCCCTTCTCGTAACCCCTCACAAACACTCGCTCACCAGCAGCAGAGCCAGTAGGAGGATCCAGAGGTTCAACCCGGCGGCTTGGCTTTTCTCTGGGAAGACAGACAGACAGGGACAGGGTAAGGCTCCGGATAGCTTCCCGATGCTGTGGAACTTGTAGGCCTTTAAAAGAGGCCCTAACAGGATTTAGGACATCCTTAACACAATAACCAGGAGGTCCTCACTGACTACGTCTCTGGACACCACCATGGTCAGATTAACCATGGCTAGGTGGGGAAAGACAGACCAAACTCTGAGTCTTTAGAGAAGGAATTTTGAAGTACCCCAGGAGGACTTCATAGCTAATCAGAACTGGTTTGAGACAGGTGTGGTGGCGTACGCATTTAATCCCAGCACTTGGAAGGCTGAGGCAGAAGGAGCATTGAGTTCGAGACCAGCCTGGGCTACGGAGTGAGTTCAAGGCCAGCCTGAACTGCACAGTGAGACCCTGTCTCAAAAAATAGGACTGGAGATTTAGCTCAGTGGCCTAAGTGCCTGCCTGGCAGGCATGAGGTTGTGAGTTTGATCTCTGGTACCAAAGAAAACAAAAAACAACAACAAAAAAACTGGGTTTGAATTGTGGCTCCAGCTTTTACTAGTAGCAGGACTTGGGTACTTGGGTATGCTCACACCTCTATTTCTACTTAGCAAAATTAACTTTAGGTAGAGTGCTTCATTCAGAGTATTCAGTACAGTAACTCCTTCATGCATCATCTTTTGGCATCAATGAGGAAAAGGTGAGTTTTCTCTGGCTTCCATCTGGGATGTGGAAGGGCATCACATGAGCCTACTGCCCAATTTCCTTGGCCTCCCTTGGTTTGGAGCCCCACCCCAAGTCCTCACTCACACGGAAGCACACAGAAGCATGCCTTGGGACTCGACTCCTCTCATCTTCTGGGGTTTCAGATTGCACAGCACCACCACCAGCCTGTCCTGCAGCTCCTCTCTGGGCACAAACTGTACCAGGCCGCTCACCACTGTCCGTGGCTCAGCTTCCCCAACATCAATCTTCTCCACGTACAGACTGTCTGCATCTGGGTGCTGCCGGCAAGAGATGTCAGGTGGGAGAGTTTCCCAGTGGAGTCGACTGAGGGCTGGTTTAACTCAGTCTCCAGAAAGGGAATCTTCTAGGGCAGTGATGGCGAACCTGTTAGAGCTCTGAATGATAATAAACAGCAGACTGTGGCATGTGTGCCATAGGTTCACCACCACTGCTCTAGCGGTAACTATTACCAAGTCCCAGACAGAAGACAGCAGAACACACCTTGCAGGTACATTCTACTTCTAGCCAAGGCTGCATTTGAGATGAACTAATTGTTTTGTGTGGGAGACTCTAACAGAGACTAAATGGCCTGGACTGTCAGTGGCTACTGTTATCTGTACACATGCTGCACCAGTCGGTTCCAGGGGACTGGGAGGTGGGGAGAATGAGGGTTAGCCTCACCATCTGAGACAGCAGCACCAGCGGCCACTTCAAGGTAGTCTGGGCAGCTGGGTCTATAGAGTAAAAAGCAAATCAATGCTGTGGGAAAAAAAGCACAAAAGAATGGTCCCCAGCCACTGGTTCCATGACCTGTCTCAGAAAAAGGAAGGTCCTCCTCTACTCAGCACTGTCTAAAGGGCAAAGTTGCTGATCCAAGATAAGCCTCACAGCTAGTCCAGGCAAGCTGGACCAGGTAAGTCCATCAGGCCAAACAAGTTTCCTCTGACTAACACCTGCCCCTGGCTGCCCCCACTCTCAGTTCCTGGCAATGTTTGGCTTCATAAGGTCCAGAAGCAGCAATGGCTACAGGAAACCTGAACAGCTGGAATTAGACACCTGGGTTCTGACTTGCAATATGACCGCAGGATGTTAGTTCTCTAGACCAGGATTCCTCCAGATGGAAACAGACAAACCTTACCCCTGTCTGCCTCTAGGATGTGGTGAAAACGAGTACCTTCTCCACACTGATGATTTTCCCCACTCGGATATCCAGTCGGGATGGAATGACTTCCTCTGGTTCTGAATTCTTGGCAGGGCCTTTGGCAGTGGGCTCTGGGAATGAGAAGAACCCCATGGGGTCAGGCTCCCCTCCTCCCCATGGCAGGTCAGCTGCTGATCCCACCAAGATGAGGATACTGCGATTAGGCAGGATTTAGCAGAGAATCCCCAGAACCTACCCACTGAATTACACATCTTTAAAAACAGGCTCAACAACCATTCAGAAACGATGTGTCAGATTTTCTTTCTTCTTTTTCATTTTCGAGACAGGGTCTTTCTATGTAGCCCAGGCTGGCCTAGAACTTGCAGTAATCCTCCTGCCTCAGACTCCCATGTGCTGGGATTACAGGCATGTGCCACCACACTTGGTAAGACTTTCATCTATTTCCTCCCTTACTTATTAGGCTGGAGGGGAGGGTCACAAAAAGTTATCAATGCTAGTATCTCCTAAGAATCGGCACTAAGTGGATGACTAAGAGGTGGGGAGGAGCACTGGAAGGAACCTGGGAGAATCCAAAGATCAGCTCCTCTAAGAAGCCCTGCAGGCTCTTCCTGAGCAGCTGTGTAATAGATTATCACCTATGTATGAACTGGGGATAAGCCTATCTCTTGTCTATTGTAGAAGCAGATTTAGTGAACAGACTAGAAGGGTCAAAGTACATGTCTTACACCAGCTTCTCTGAGTGGTATCATCATAGGGTATCATCACTTCATAGAAAGAACCAGACCAATCAAAATCAAGTTCCATTCCAAGTGTCAATAGGACATGACATTCCTGCACTTCAGATCTGCTGGATTCTTGGCCCCTTGGTTTTTTTTATAATTTTTTTTTTTTTTTTAATTTTCTGTCTTTTTTGAGACAGGGTCTCACTATGCAGTTCAGACTGGCCTTGAATTCACTTTGTAGTCCAGGTTGGTCTCGAGCTTGCAATGATCCTCCTGCCTCAGCCTCCTGAGTGCTGGGATTACAGGCATGCACCACCACTCCTGGCGGCCCCTTGGTTTTAAGACATGTGTTTTTGAGGCCTGCTGATAGGCTCTTTCCTGATGTTCTCATCCCCTTGCTGGCCCAGCCCTGCCTGGCCCTGCGCCGCCCTGCCCTGCCCCAGACAGCCTTACTCTGCTTTGAGGGATCTGGGTAGGCAGCACTGGCCAGCTTCTTCAGGGCAGGGGCATTAAACTTTTCCCGAATGGGATCTAGCAGCTTGTTCAGGGCAACTTCAACAGAATTCTTCAGGTCTCCAGGATGTACAACCTGCAGAAATGAATGAGACCCGGTGAGGTAAGTCCTGGAAAGGGTCCAGGACACCAGAATGTACATATAGGATACAGTAAGTTTTTTCCCAACAAAGTCTTGATTCTCACAGCAATCTTGTGAGACAAAGCAGAAAAAGAGAAATTTAGAAAGCCTAACTAACTTGTGTGAAATCCAGGTCTTTTGATCTCAGTACTGTAATGACTTGAGGGCTTTTAGAATGTATTTATTAGTCTAATTTTCCTTGCCTCCCCATTTACGCTTAGAAAAGTGGCATAAACCTACTGGTATTCAGAGATAGAAAATGTTTACATAGGTAACCCAAGGGCTAAAGTCTGAGTGACAAGAATGCAAGGGTTTTGGAGTTAGACAGACCTGGATTAGACAGACAATTAGCTGTGTGACTTCAAACTAGACATATAATCCACCGAAGTTTTAACTCCTTTCCCTTGGCTTTTTGCGACATGGTCTCCCTATGTAATTCAGGCTGGCCTTGAGCTCACTATGTAGTCCCGGTTGGCCTTGAACTTGTGGCAGTCCTCTTGCCTCAGCCTCCCGAGTACTGGGACTACAGATGTGCACGACCATGCTCAGCTTTAAGTTTTGACTTTTACTTATGAAATCAGGATAATAGCTCTATCTCATAGTTAGAATGAGGATTAAATCACACAAAGTGGACAGAAATGGTGACAGCAGTGCTGGTACATGGCAATACAGGTTGAACATCCCTGATCAGAAAAGCCCTAAAGGTCAGGCCCCAACATGACAACATAAGGAAATATCTCACACCTGACTTCACATGTGTGCCATTTCTTTGTGGTGCCAAATTTAAACCCAGGGTCTCACACATGCAAAACATATATCCTACTAATGAGTTATAACTTTAGCCACTGTCACTCATTTTTGCACCATTATTTTGCACCTATGCCTGAAATATTTCCTCTTGTTCAATTTAGTTCTTTATTCCAGCTCATCTAGTTTTTTGGAAAGTGATGAGGACATCAAAATGTCAGCTTTGTGCCATTTGCCCATCCAATCAGTGAACCATAGGAATCCTCATCTAAGTCATTAATAAAACCCTGGAGAACATCAGGACACAGCCCTGTGGCACGTAGCCACAAACTGAGCTAGGCCAAGAGAAAAAGGGTTGTCAGAATCTGGTGGAGTTTAGTTTTCCTCTCATATTACCTCACCAGCAAAGTCCTTTTCCAGGTCTAGGTAAGCAGTGTAGGTTTTGTTTCCACCCCATTTCTCATCTCGAAGGATCACAAACTCTGTAAGAAAAAGCATCTGTATCAACAAACTCGATGTTAATAGCAGTTAGCATTCCTAACCCAAGTGCGTGATTATTTATAGTTTTTGCTGTATATTTTGAAACTTATTATATGGCATTTCATTTCTATTTTTTGGTTCTAGGGAAGGATGGTGGCTTAGAATTGTTTTATATTCTTCTAGTTCAACATGCCTGCCCCCATCCTCATTTCTGATATTCCTGCCTACCCTGACAGCCCGAGAACCTAGTCTGGTAACAAACACATGGACAGCTAAAGGATATGCAGCCTCTTCCATATATTCATGTATAAGAAATCAGAGCAAGATTCAGGGCAGCCAGCTCTGGAGGAAAAGTCTGTGACAGATCACAAGCAAGATCACAGCAGGAGTTGTGCTTTTCCAGCCTGGTCCCTAGGAAGAAAGCAGGGAGTGTCTTACCAGATTTGAGAGGAAAGAGGACATGCTTGATAAAGGACAGAACCCCATTGTTCTCCACATTGCCTGGTTCACAAAAGGCCTTTTTCAATTTTTTCTTCACCTCTTCCTTCCGATCAAGGAGATCAATCTTGGATTCCTAGAAATGGTAGGGTGTGTGTGGAGGACCTCTTGTGGTTGAAAATGACAACATACTCAACTAACATTTAATTAAAAAAATTTTTTTACAAAGTTTTTAACATCAGCCGGGCGTGGTGGCGCACGCCTTTAATCCCAGCACTCGGGAGGCTGAGGTAGGCGGAGCGTTGTGAGTTCGAGGCCGGCCTGGGCTACAACTTGAGCGCAAGGCCGGCCTAAGCTACATAGTGCGACCCTGCTTCAAAAAACCAGGGCCGGGAGTTTGGCTCAGCAGCTTAAGTGCCTGTCTGGCAGGCGCGAGGCTGTGAGTTCAATCCCTGGTGCCGCAAAAAAAAAAAAAAAACAAACAAAAAAAAAACAAAGTTTTTAACATCAATCAGCTATAACAAAAGCAGAAGCTGGGCATGGTGGCACATGCCTGTAATCCTAGCATTCAGGAGGCTGAGGCAGGAGAACTGCCATGAGTTTGAGACCAGCCTGGGTAACAAAGTGAGTTCAAGGCCAGCCTAAACTGCATAGTGAGACCCTGTCTCAAAAAATAGGGCCGGGGATTTAGTTCAGCGGCATAAGCGCCTGCCTGATAGGTATGAGGTTGTGAGTTCGATCCCCAGTACCAAAAAAAAAAAAAAATATATATATATATATATATATATAGACAGTATACATACATATATTTATCAATTTCTGTTCAAAGTGTGAGAAGTCAGAGTTAAAGAACTAGAAGAGTACCTCAATATGACTGAAACCAGAATCACCTGATAGGGGGTTTTGGTGTAGGTCAGTGGTAACATGCTTAGTTAGTATGGGTGAGGCCTTCGGTTTGATCTTTAATATCAAAATAAATGAATAAGTAAAATTAAAAACAAAAAAAACCAAAGCCAAACCAAAACAAAACACAGCAAGTAGGATTTGAAAGAAATCTTCCCATCCACAGAATTGAGCCCATGGCCTTGTACGTGTAAGGCAAAAAGTTTTATCACTGAACTTCCACTCCAGCCCTTTTTAAAATAAAGTCTCCAATCTGGGCATGGTGGCGCATGTCTGTGATCAAAGCACTCAGGAGGCTGAGACAAGAGGATCGATGTGAGTTCAAGGCCAGCCTGGACTACACAGCAAGACCTTATGTCAAAAAAACAGAAGAGAAAAAAAGAAAATAACACAAACAATTAAATAGAACAAAATAAAATAAGGTCTCCTTGAATTGTCCAGGCTGGCCTTGAATTTGCAATCCTCCCTCAGCCTCCCAAGTAGCTGGAATTACAGGTGCATATCACTGTGTCTGCCTGAGGAAAAAACACATTTCGGAGTTACTCCCAGAAGTACTTTATCAGACTCTCTGAGGACAGTCTAATCAACGTTTAAAAAAAAAATCCAAAAAAACCCCAAACGAAACACAAACAAAAATAACAAAAAACAAACCCAAATCCAAAAAACAAAGAAACAACCTCCCCCACAAAAAACAAAACAAAACAACAAAAACAAAAAAACGCCAAACAACATATTTATCATATTTGTTATATCAAATATCACTTCAGGTATCAAAATACTGATTGCTACTTTTTAGAAGCAGTAGGAGTGCCACAAGGTTTGAGGCCAGCCTTCTAAAAAATAAGCTTCATTTTATCACAACTCTGAATGAAGCAACAACTTTTTTATTTATTTATTTATTTATTTATTTATTTTTTTGCGGCACCGGGGATTGAGCTCACAACCTTGCGCCTACCAGGGCAGGCGCTTAAGGCACAGAACCAAACTCCCGGCCCCGGTTTTTTTTGAGGCAGGGTCGCACTATGTAGCTCAGGCCGGCCTTGCGCTCGCGTTGTAGCCCAAGCGGGCCTCGAACCCACAACGCTCCTCCTACCTCAGCCTCCCAAGTGCTGGGATTAAAGGCGTGCGCCACCACGCCCGCTAACTTTTTTATTTATCTTTGTGGTAATGAGGATTGAACACAAGGCTCTTGCATTGAGCTATATCCCCAATCCTTTCCAAATTTTAGGACAGGGTCTTGCTAAATTGCCCACTGCTTTAATTCATGTTTCTTCTGCCTCAGCCCCTCAGAGTGCTGAGATTACATGCCACCATGCCTAATTAGGAAACAATTTTTCCTTGTGGTTTCATCAGTAGCAGTAGGAACTGTTAAAAATTATGATTAGATCCCATCAGGAGTGGATCTAAGTCCTTCAATTCTCAAGAACCACTGAATTACTTGGATTACTTAAAGTCCCTTATACTTCAAATATTTGAGCAGACACATTAGCTAGGTCTTTTGTCTTCTTCTTTTTTTTTTTTTTTGGAGACAGGGTCTCACTACATAGTCCAGGCTGTCCTCAAACTTGTGGCACTCCTACTGCTTCAGCCTCCAGAGTGCTGGGGTTACAGGCATGTGCCATCACACCCAGCCTTTTTTTGAGACAGGGTTTCACTATGCAGTTTGGGCTGGCCTTGAACTCAATATATAGCCCAGGGTGGTCTCAAACTCAAGATGATTCTTCGGCCTCAGCCTCCTGAGTGCTGGGATCACAGGCATGTGCCACACACTCTTTACTTTCTTGCCAAAGATTTCTAGGACTCAAGAAAGAGTTGACAATTTACCTCTTCCGAAGAGCTCATTTTGCTCCCAGTTAATCCTGGGACCATTGGATTCATCAGATGGATCCGTTTTGAGTAGCCAAGTGCAGGGAGGTACTAAGAGATTACAAAGAAACACACAAGACCAGTTATTAATTTAACAGTTGATATTTTTAACAGTTTGACATTTTTTTTCCAATCTCTTTCCTACTGTGATCATAACATGTTTTCAACAGTGATCACAACATGAACAAAGTTATTTTCTCTTAGTATTACACTGTAAAGCTACTGAAAGTATCCCCTCACCATAAAAAATAACAAAGGCTAGAAATATAAAATATCCGTTTCTAAGCACTGGGCAGCAACCAGTGTAGGGCTACTCCTGATCTTGAGAGAAGGAAACTTCACCCTGGTTTTCTTCAAGGGGCAATTTTTCAAACCAGGTGCTGAGAAAGAGACTATAGTCTATGCAGAGGAGACAGAGACTGGCACTCAGGTTGCTAGGACATCAGGATTTGAGATGAGTTCTAGAAAGAGAAGGAAGAATCTCCCCAAAAATCTTACATTAAAATTCTTATTGATTTCTTGGTTGACTTACAGCTATGCATATACATGGTGAGATTCCAGGAAGTCTGGCAGAGGATAGGCTCTGGGAAGCTGGAGACCTGAGTAGATATTCAGGGAGTGTACAATACTAGAAGCCAGAGGTTGACCTCTAGGTACAGTCAAAGTAGGTAGGGTTTTGTGAATGCCCAAAGATTTCAGTTTGAGACCCTACAAAGTCTTCACAGTATGAATAACAACTTCATTGTAAGAGTAAGGGAAAAACATGTTCTAACAAAACCTAAAGCTACCCTCTAATATAATCAAAAGGTGAAAAGTCAGTAATTTAGAAGTCTTCAGGAAACACAGCACTCTACAAATATAATCCAGATCCTCTATGTAATGTCCACAAACTCTCTGAAATGTCAGAAAAATACTAGAAATAGGAAGCAGAAAAAAGTGACTAAGTCAAGAGAAAAGTCAACAGAATCACATCTATAAACAATCCAGGTATTAGAGTATGAAGACCAGGATGTCGAAGTAACTGGTATATTAAAGGAAATAAGAAAGGATGGACAAAATGGTTAAAAGAGTGAGCATTTTAAGAGTGGGGATCTATTTTAAAAAATCAAATTAAAGTTCAAAAAATGTTTAGTACCATCCTGGATTTAACAGAGACAGGACTAAAACACCCAAAACTGAAACCAAAAACCAAAACCAAAATCAAACAAAACAAAAAACTAAAAAAACAAAAAACAAAAAAATAAAACTAAAGCAAAGGAGCAAAGAAAAGAAAACAATGAAACAAATATTACACACATGGCACAAGAAATTTAACCTATGTATAACTAAAATCTTAGGAGAAAAGAGTAAGAAGAAATATTTGAGGAAATGATGGCTGATAATTTAAAAAAATTTGATGAAAACATCAACTCGAATTCAAGAAGTCAGCAAAATCTATGTAGGATAAATAAAAAAAAAATTTTAGCTCAAAGCATCATAATACTTTTGAAGACACTGGTGTAGGCAAAGACTATGAACAAAACCCTGACTGCACAAGAACTATCACAAAGAATCACTACTGGGATCCCATCTTATTAAAAAGCTTTTGCATAGCAAGAGAAACCACCAACAGAGACAACTCACAATGTGGGAGAAAATGTTTGCCAGCTGTTACTCAGACAAAGGAGTACTATCGAGAACATACAAAGAATTAAAAAAAAAAAAAAATCAGTCCTCCCTAAGTTAAAGACCTAATCCAAAAATGGGCAGCTAAGATGAATACACACTTCTTAGATGAAGAAATACAAACAGCAAATAAATATATGAAAAAGTGTTCAATATCACTGATCATTTGAGATATGCAAATTAAAACACTGAGATTCCACCTCACCCTGGAAAGAATGGCTATTATCAAATCAACCAATAACAAATGCTGGAGGGGCTGTGGGGAAAAAGGAACCCTTTTCCACGTTGGTGGGAGTGTAGACTGGTACAACCACTCTGGAAATTAGTGTGGAGAGTCTTCAAAAAATTAGGAATGGAGGTCCCATTTGACCTAGCTATATATGTGCATCCATGTTTATAACAGCACAATTTGTAATAGCTAGATCTTGGAAACAACCTAAATGCCCATTGACCGATGAATGGATAAAAAGATGTGGTATTTTTATATAATGGAGTACTATTCAGCCATAAAGAAGGATAAACATGAGACTTACAGGTAAATGGATTCAACCTGAATCATATTTATAAGTGAAATAAATCTGACACACATATAAATATATTGTCTCACTAGCATGAGAAGCTGAAACTATATATATATATATATATATACATATATATATAAAAGATAGCTAAAATAGTTATACTACTAATTTCTCTGAGCTCATTGAAAAGTTGGTGCTTGTATTGTTCAATTAATTACAGATGTCTTGAGCCGGGCGTGGTGGCACACGCCTTTAATCCCAGCACTTGTGAGGTTGAGGCCGGCAGAGTGCTGTGAGTTCCAGGTAGGGCTGGACTACAACGTGAGCACATGGCTGACCTGAGCTACACAGTGCGACCCTGCCTCAAAAAACTAGGGCCGGGAGTTTGGCTCACTGGCTTAAGCGCCTGTCTGGCAGGCTCAAGGTTGTGAGTTCGATCCCTGGTGCCACAAAAAAAAAAAAAAAAAAAAAAAAAAAAATTACAGATGTCTTGTACTAAGAGTAACTGATTTGAAGATAACAATATGCAATGTATATACCATTGTTACCCCCAATTATCATGTTTTGAAATTTTGTTTTTTTTCTCTCTTTTTTTTTTTTTGCGGCACCAGGGATTGAACTCACAACCTCGTGCCTGCCAGACAGGCGCTTAAACCAGTGAGCTAAACTCCCAGCCCTGGTTTTTTGAGGCAGGGTCGCACTGTGTAGCTCAGGCCGGCCTTGCGCTCGCGTTGTAGCCCAAGCCGGCCTCGAACTCACAACTCTCCTACCTCAGCCTTCCGAGTGCTGGGATTAAAGGCATGCGCCACCACGCCCGGCTTGTTTTTTCTCTTTAAAATAAAATTTTAAAAAAACATCATAATAAAAAACAAAGACAAATTTAGTTTTGTATTTTTATTTACTTGTGCAATATAGGGGATTAAACCCAGAGCATTCACACTAAACTACATTTCTAGCTCTTCTTTATTTTATTTATTTATTTTTTAAAATTTTGAGGCAGTCTCAAAAAGTTGTTACATTGCCCCGGCTGGGCTTGACCTTAAAATTCTCCTGGCTCAGCACTTAAAAAAACATTTTAGGTACTAGGATTATAGCATTTTCTTTTCTTTTTTTTTTTTTTTTTGGTACTGGGCATCGAACTCACAACCTCATGCCTGCCAGGCAGGTGCTTACACCACTGAGCTAAATCCCCGGCCCTATTTTTTGAGACAGGGTCTCAATACGTAGTTCAGGCTGGCCTTGAGTTGACTTTGCAACCCAGGCTGGTCTCGAAACTCACAATGATCCTCCTGCCTCAGCCTCCCAAGTGCTAGGTTAAAGGTGTGCGCCACCACACCCAGCTGATTATAGCATTTTCTGAGAGTTGAGTTTGCAAGTATGGGCCAATGAGCCAGGCCAGGTGTGGTGGCGCATGCCTTTAATCCCAGCACTCTCGAGGATGAGGTAAGTGGAGCATTGTGAGTTCGAGGCCAGCTTGGGCTACAACGCGAACACAAGGCTGGCCTGAGCTACATAGTGCGACCCTGACTCAAAAAAAACTAGGGCTGGGAGTTTGGCTCAATGGCTTAAGCACCTGTCTGGCAGGCGCAAGGTTGTGAGTTCAATCCCCGATGCCGCAAATAAATAAATAAATAAATAAGTAAGTAAGTACGTATGGGCCATCACAGCTAGTTTAGTAAATTTTATAACCCTCCAGACAAAAGACATTATTATCTTCAGAAGAGAAACAGTAAGGCTTACAATGACTTCTTAATGGAAATTATGGAAACAAGAAGGCAATGGAATGATTTCTTCAAAAAAAAAAGAAGGTTTGGTGGGGCAAGCTCAATGGTACAGCATGTGCCTAGCACACATAAGGACCTGAGAGTTCAACCCCTAGCACCACAGAGAATAAAATAAAAGGAAAGCAGAGAATGATAAATGATTGCAAATTTATAATTTTATACCCAGTGATAGAAAAAGAAAGCTATTTGCAAACAAAAGAAAGCTGAATAAATTCACTGCCCAAAGACCTGCATTATAAATACAAAATACTAAGGGGGGGGGGGAAGTGCTTAGGTTGTAAAGGAAATGAACTTGCACGGAAACATAAAAGCATTGGAAAAAATTACCAGTACCAGCAAGAGCAAGTAGGGATAAATATACACGGAAATTGATGGTTAAAAGATAACTACAATGTCTTTGGAATTTAAAATATCTTTGAAAAGTAAAATATATGACAAAACCACAAAAAGCAGAGGGAGATAAAAACAGTAAATCATACGGATTCTTGCATTGTGAAGAAATGGCAAAAATACCTAATTTTAACCATATTACAAAGATACATGTTGTAATTTCTAGGGCAGGAGAGGATAAATCTTTCCTATAAATGACCAGATAATAAAGATTTTAAGTGTTAGGGACCACAGTTGTCCTCATTGTCAAATATACTTCATTTTTTTTTTTTTTTTTTTTTTTTTGTGGTACTGGGGATTGAACTCACAACCTCGCGCCTGCCAGGGCAGGCGCTTAAGCCACTGAGCCAAACTCCCAGCCCTGGTTTTTTGAGGCAGGGTCGCACTGTATAGCTCAGGCCGGCCTCGAACTCACAACGCTCCTCCTACCTCAGCCTCCCGAGTGCTGGGATTAAAGGCGTGCGCCACCACGCCCGGCTTATACTTCATTTTTGTTGTTGTTGCACTGGGGATTGAATCCAGGATCTTCTCTCTGAGCTACATTCCCATCCCCCTCACTCCCAACTTTTTTATTTTGATAGAATCTTGCTAAATTGCCCAGGTCGAGCTTGAACTTTTCTCTTGCTTCAGCCTCCCACAGTGCTGGGATTATAGATGTGTACCACCATGCCCAGCTTGTTCACTATTTTTATTGTCTCTTAAAAATGTAGCTGGGCGTGGTGGCACATGCCTGTAATCCCAGCACTTGGGAGGCTGAGGCAGGAGGATCATTGTAAGTTCGAGAGCAGCCAGGGCTACAAAGTGAGCTCAAGGCCAGCCTGAACTGCATAAGGAGACCCTGTCTCAGAAAGACAAAACAAAAAACAAAACAAAACGGTTAAAAATGTAAAATAAATTTACATAAGAACAAGTTATAAGTTGAATCCTTGATAGTATAATAAAAGAATGTTCAATCAAAATAGAGTAGATAAAATAAGAAATAATCAAGCATTTCCCTATTCATTAAATATATCCCCAAACCACCATTTTAATATTGTATATTTCATTGTGAAGATTTCTTTCTTTTTTTTGTTACTGGGAATCAAACTTACGACCTTGCACTTGCCAGGCAGGTGCTGTGCTGCTGAGCTGTATCTCAAGCCTTGTGAGGATTTTTTCATAATTTATCTAAACAATCCCTTGCCACTGGCTATATTTATTTCCAGATTTTTGCTTTAAATTGAAAATGTACCAGTATATTAAGTACTAGGATATATAACCCTAATTGTACTTTCTTCTTTTAACAAATTCCTAGAAACAGAATTAAAGTCAAAGGATAGAAACATTTAGAATTGCTAAAATATCTTCCCAGAAATTACATTTTTCTCACTAGTGTTTTCTCTACACCTTCGGCGGTATGAGGTTTGAGAAGCAAACACTTCTCAATAGCCATTTTCAATATACTCAAATTCTTTCCTAGAAAAGAACTATTATAGGTTTCTGCTGATTTTCTGTCAAACCCTGTAAAACTTTATCTTAGAAGTGAGCAGTTTACATAAAACACAGGACAGCGTAGACCAAATGCCCTTTATCTACAGTAGTTCTGGCTGGTAGTGACTCTTCCTGGAAAACCGAGCTCCTAGAAAGAAGCAAATCCAACAGGTAATAGGTAGGTTTTCTCTGGAAGCAAGTACATGGGCTTTTGAGGCACATTTGGGTAGTAATTCTGGCTCAGTCACTAACTGTAAGATACCAGACAACTTTTGTTTTCTTTTTTTTTTTTTTTTTTTTTTTTTTGCAGCACCGGGGATTGAACTCACAACCTCGCACCTGCCAGGGCAGGCGCTTAAGCCACTGAGCCAAACTCCCAGCCCTAGTTTTTTGAGGCAGGGTCGCACTGTGTAGCTCAGGCCAGCCCTGCGCTCACGTTGTAGCCCAAGCCGGCCTCGAACTCACGGCACTCCTCCTACCTCAGCCTCCCAAGTGCTGGGATTAAAGACGTGCGCCACCACGCCCGGCTCAACTTTTGTTTTCTTCTACCATCATTCTTCTCATCTGTAAGACAAGGGAAATAGTACCTACCACACAGTATGATTATGATTGATGGGCCTGGTGCGTTGTAGTTCAATACATTTAGGTGCATATCTCTGAGGTTCAGTGAAAACAGACAAGAAAGAGGACACTAACCTTCTCAGAAAAGGTGAATATCTTTCTCTGATCAATACCTCCAAATTGAGCATCCACTTTTAAATACTCTTCATCCAAAGCCTGTGGAAAGAAACACATAAGCATAACCATCTGCTATATATGTTCCATAGAGGTCTGACAAACCAGAAACTGTCAAATCCTAGATTTTTCAGAAGTGAGAACCAGGAAGAAAATAAATAGCACTGAGCCACTGTTTTTAGTCTCAACAGCTGCATAAACAGTTGCTGGGTGCCTGTGGCAAACATTACTCCATGAGGATGTTGTGGGATAAAAACATATGAAGAATAATTTTTGCTCTGAGGATGCTGCCAATCTAGTGTGGAGGAAGGGAAAAAGAAGATAAACCACAGTCATGTCAAAGGTACCACTCTGAACAAAACAGATTGTGACACAGGTCAAATGAGCAGCATAAAGTCCTGAGGCTGGAGGTGCAGCTCAGTGGTACTGTGTGTGCTTCGCATGCATAAGGCCCTGGGTTGACCCACAGCACACACATGTAAGGTAAGTACATCCTGCCAGAGCTGAGAAAAAAAGGTACAACTGAATCATGAAAGCAACAGTGCTCATCACTACATGCCAGGCCCGTTGCCAGCCCAGCAGATGCAGAAATGAATCAGACCCAGGCACTCCCTTCAAGAAGCCCAATAACCTACTTGGGGAGAGCCATGTAAACAGACCATTTTAGCACAGCGTGCTAAGGGCTGATGCAAGGAACAGTGGCAACATGAAAGCAGCAATTACCTCTCTACTGAGACGGCTGTGGGAAAAGGCTTCCTAGAATTAGCCTATGGGCTCAGCTTGGTTTTAAAGAACACATAGATGTTTTTGACCATGAAGAGGAAACAGAATGTGAGAAGGCACAGAGGTGTGAAATGTTTAGGGAAATTATGAGTGATTCAGCCTGTAAAAGCATAAACTTCAAGGGATATGGAAATAGTGAGTGAAGAGGTTAGAAAAGTAGGTAAGGAAAGAAAAAAAAAAAAAAAGAAAGAAAGAAAAGTAGGTAAGGACCACAAAGTGAAAAGTTTCAAGATGGGAAGAAACATAACCAGCATTACAGAAAGATCATATCGATGATACTGGCAGGACATTAACTAGAGGTCTACAGGTTGGAGACCTCTAGTCAGGCTTTTCTGAGAATCTAGATGAAAAATATCAATGAATCAAGGCAGTGGTGATGTGGAGCAAGAAGAAATTTAAGACTTTTTGAGAAGCAGAATGGATATAATTTAATGCATATTGGCTGAGGGTGGGGAGAGAGAAGAGGAAAGAGATAGAGAATAGAGAAGACTGAAAAAAATAGTAGATCAGCACTGTCTAACAGATCTTTCAGTAATGACGAATAATGTGTATTTGTGCTACCTGAGATAATAGTCACCAGCTATGAACTTGAAATACAGCTGCAATGTGACTGAAAAGCTAAATGTTTAACTTTTTTTGGAGCCTGGGCTGGCCTCAACCTTCTGGCCTCAAATAATCCTCCTACCTCAGTCTCTATAGGTGCACATACCACCTCATTCAACTAAAACCTCAAATCCTCTGAATAGTCCCATATGACTAAGACCAGGGACTACCACATTGCACAGTACAGATCTAGAATGTTTCCAGGTGTAATACTGGCAAAGATCTCTGAGGTGACAAGGGGAGATTTTTTTTTTTTTATAGCAAACACTATAGAGATGTAAAAAAAAGTTTAATGTGTTTACATTTCCACCCTACCTTCCCGAGCTAACTGGAATCAACAGTTTGGTTTGTATTTTTCTGTCTTTGTCCTTGCCTATACAAATACAAATGTCCATGGAATGTGATGTGATTGTTTCGTTTAATGCAAAATAGGATCATGGCTAAGATTTAATTTCACACATCAATTTATTTTCAATTTTATTGTTTTGCAATTATAAGATTATGATTAGCAGGGCATAGTGCTATATGGCTAGAATCCCAGCACTCAGGAAGCTGAGGCAGGCAGGTTGCAAGTTCAAGGCCAACCTGTGCTACACAGCAAATCCGAACACTGTCTAAAAAACCCAAACAAAAACAAAAAGGTTATGATTAACATAAAGAAGATGTGTGAGATGAGCAATGTCTCAAAGAACAGATGGAAGAACTTACAATCAAGTAAAAGAGCATTCCAGGAAGATAGTAAGGAGGAAAAGGAGGGGAGACAGAAGAAACCCTAGAGTTTAGTGAAGGGAATAGCAAGAGCACCAGTTTAGCTGGTGTTGAGAGGTTGGTGTCCTGTACTTAGAATTAGAGCAGAAAGATAACTAGGTTTTCTCCATCCCTTGAGTACCTGCAGTCCAGGGTACAAAAGACCACTCAGCAAAGGGTGCTCCACTTGCTTTACAACCTCGGCTCCAGCCTTCTTGGCATCGTGTTGTGTGACCATGGAGGACAGTCTGTATACATCCAGCGTGTACTCTCTGAAGAGGAAAGGAGGAGGGGACAGCTGTGAGAGTGGGCCTCAGTTTTTCAGAGTAATTACTTCCCTGATCTGAAGACATTCAAGAGAACACTACTTAGTAGCTTCTAAAACATGAGTGATCTATTGCTTATCTAAAATAATACTTTCAGTTTTTCCTTTTAAAAGACAACTGTAGTAATTTTCTTTGCTCCTTAAAAACATGTTCTGGCACCAAGGATTTAGCTCAGTGGCGTAAGCGCCTGTCTGGCAAGCATGAGGTTGTGAATTTGATCCCCGGTATCAAAACAAAACAAAACAAAACAAAACAAAACAAAACAAAACCATGTTCTGCTAGGTGTAGTGGTGCACACCTGTAACCCCATTTCTTGGGAGGCCGAGGCAAGAGAATTGCTGTGAGTTCAAGCTCAGCCTGGGCTACATAGTGAGTTTACAGCCAGTCTGAATTACACAGAGACCCTGTCTCAGAGGGGGAAAAAAAAAAAAAAGTACTATCTTTTGATGTATTGCTTTCCTACTATTCCCCTCTGTTCTCTTCTTCAGGAATGCCTATTGAACACCACAATTTCTCAATATAGCTTCTATGCCTTTTAAAAAAACCTTAAATAATGTATCCATCGCCAGGTTTATAAAAAAGGACATACAAATTACTCCTGAAGCTTCTGAGTGACCTTTCATAATCCCACCCTACTCTCTACTTCTTCAGAGTAACTACTACCCTCAACATGGTGCTTCCTTTCTGTTTCGTGTGCATGTGGTGCTGGTGATTGAACCCAGGACCTCATACTTAGTAGGTAAGCACTCCACCACTGAGTTATGTTCCTAGGCCTCTTAAGCAGTACTGAAGATTGAAATCACAGGCTAATGAGCACTAAGTTGTCCCTAGGTTTAAGTTGTCTAGGCTGGCCTTGAACTTGCAATCCTCCTGCTTCAGCCTTCTGAGTAGCTGAGATAATGGGTGTGAGCCACTGTACCTGGCTTCTTTGTAGTTTTGTATTATGTTTATAATTCTAAACAATGTATTATATCTTATATGTTTAGCATAGTACATGTGTAACCTATATCTATATCTGCCCTAGAATTTCCAGATTATAGAGAACTTACATCTTGAAGTTTATTAGATAATATCAAATTAAAGTGGTTTTTATCAAACTAAAGTGATTTTGGGGAGGGTACTGAGAATTGAACTCAGGACCTTGCGCTTGCCAGGCAGGCACTTATGCCACTGAGCTATATCTTCGGCCCAAACTAAAGTGATTTTTATCAATTTTATTATTTTTGTCATTATTTTAAATCTGCCAATTTGGTGAGCACAGAATGGTTTCTTACTGTGGCTTTAATCTGTATTTCTTTGAATAATAACCAAGGAAGTTATTATTCTTTCCATATGCTTACCAGTCATTTGGGTTTTTTCTTGAGAACACTGGTCCTAATTTAAGTCTTTTTTTTTTTTTTTACTACGTTGACTTTGCGGGGAGGGCTACCAGTGATCAAACTCACAACCTTGTGCTTGCCAGGCAGGCGCTTATCCCACTGAGCTAAATCCCCGGCCCTATTTTTTTGAGACAGGGTCGCGCTATGCAGTTCAGGCTAGCCTTGAACTCACTTTGTAGCCCAGGCTGGTCTTGAACTCACAATGTTCCTCCTGCTTCTCCCTCCTAAGTGCTGGGATTAAAGGCGTGCACCACCACACCCTGCTCTTACATTGAGTTTTACTTTTTTTTTTTTTTTTTTTTTTTTTTTGCGGCACCGGGGATTGAACTCACAACCTCGCGCCTGCCAGGGCAGGCGCCTAAGGCACTGAGCCAAACTCCCGGCCCTGGTTTTTTGAGGTAGAGTCGCACTATGTAGCTCAGGCCGGCCTTGCGCTCGCGTTGTAGCCCAAGCCGGCCTCGAACCCACAACGCTCCGCCTACCTCAGCCTCCCGAGTGCTGGGATTAAAGGCGTGCGCCACCACGCCCGGCTTTACATTGACTTTTAAAGAACAATTGATTCGGTAATTTTTGAAATATAATATGGGATATTAGTCCTTTTCTTTTAGGGGGAAATGTTAGGGATTCAACCTAGGGCCTTGCATATGTCAAGTACATGCACTATTACTAAGCTTTACCCCAGCCCCAGTAAGTCTTAATTTTAACAGTTATTTTAAGGTACAGTCATATCTTGATATCTCCAGGGGATTAGTCCCTTGGACCCCCATGGACATCAAAAGTCACAGATGCTCAAGTTCATCGCTCATATAAAAACCTACATACATTCTACAGTTTAAATCATCTCTAAATTACTTATATTTAATAGAGTAGTCCTTCATATTTGTGTGTCCTGCATCTGTGGATTCAATCAACCACATTTAAAATTTTTTAGAAAAAAATTTCTAGCCGGGCGTGGTGGCGCACACCTTTAATCCCAGCACTCGGGAGGCTGAGGTAGGAGGAGCGTTGTGAGTTCAAGGCCTGCCTGGGCTACAACGCGAGCGCAAGGCCGGTCTGAGCTACACAGTGCGACCCTGCATCAAAAAACCAGGGCTGGGAGTTTGGCTCAGTGGCTTAAGCGCCTGCCCTGACAGGCGCGAGGTTGTGAGTTCAATCCCCAGTACAAAAAAAAAAAAAAAAATTTCTAACTGCTCTGAAATGTACATTTTCTTACTTATTGTTCCCAAAGTATTATACCACAAGAACTATTTATATAGCCTTTACATTGTATTAGGTTTTTTTTGTTTGTTTGTTTGTTTGTTTGTTTGTTTTTTTGCGGCACCGGGGATCAAACTCACAGCCTCATGCCTGCCAGGCAGGTGCTTAAGCCACTGAGCCAAACTCCCAGCCCTAGTTTTTTTTTTGAGGCAGGGTTGCACTATGTAGCTCAGGCCGGTCTTGTGCTCACATTGTAGCCCAAGCCGGTCTTGCGCTCGTGTTGTAGCCCAAGCCGGCCTCAAACTCACAATGCTCCACCTACCTCAGCCTCCCTAGTGCTGGGATTAATGGCGTGCGCCACCATGCCCAGCTTGTATTAGGTTTTATAAGCAACCATGAGAGGATTTAAAGTATATGGGCAGATTTGCCTAGGTCAGTGGTGGCGAACCACAGGCATACATGTTACTTGTTTTTCTTTTGAGACAACAGATGTTAATGTAGAAGTTGTTTTTTCTACAGTAAAACCTCAGTATTCAGGTTGAATTGCAGTACTGGCACTTCACAATAAAAAAGTGGATTTTAGGTTGCAGTTTGGGCACTCATCTTCAAAAGTTTGCCATCACTGGCCTCGGTTATATATAAATAGTATACCATTTAATACAAGGGACTTATGCATCTATAGATTTTGGTATCCACAGGAATTTCTGAAAGTAATCCCCAGCAGGTAATGATGTGCAGTACAGATGCAAATACTTCTTTTAGTGGTGGTACTGTGGAGTGAACCTGTACTAAGCAAACACTCTACCACTGAGCTATATCCCTGATTCTTTTTTATTTTGAGATAGGGTCTCACTAAGATGGCCAGGCTGACCTTGAACTAGCTTTAGCTCTTAGGTTGCTAGGATTACAGTGTCTGCCATCATGTCCAATTACAAATTTTTTTTTTTTTTTTTTTTTTTTTTTTGCGGCACCAGGGATCAGACTTACAACCTCCCACCTGCCAGGGCAGGCTCGTAAGCCACTGAGCCAAACTCCCGGCCCTAGTTTTTTGAGGCAGGGTCGTATTATGTAGCTCAGGCCGGTCTTGTGCTCGCGTTATAGCCCAAGCCGGCCTTGAACTCACAACGCTCCTCCTACTTCAGCCTCCTGAGTGCTGGGATCAAAGGCGTGCGCCACCATGCCCAGCCAATTACAATTTTTAAAAAAAACACTTTTGATTTGAGTTTGGCTGAATTTGTAGATGTGAAGGGTTGTCTATGTATTAGATTAATTGAAATAAAGTATCTCTTTGTATTCCTATATTCACTTGGTCTCCAGCCACTGAGTATTCTTTACTAACTTGTTAAAACACTGGTAGATTTAGGTCAGAAATATTTTATCTAGCATTTTTAGCTGTCTTCAACAAGAAGGTAGGTTAGAGTATATAGTTTGTCTGCTGCTAACAAAAGCCCTTATGTATATTTCAACTACTCTTATGTATTTATTCTGTCCACCTCTCTGAGCTGCATTCTAGATGAATTTCTTAGTTCTCTCTCTCTCTCGCTCTTGCTCTCACTTTTGAGACAGGGTCTTGCTATTTATTCCAGGATGGCCCTGTGGAGATCCTCCCACCGCCCAGCCTCCCAAGTGCTGAGATTACAGGTGTGTACCACTAGCCCTGTTGTAATTTTTTCTTTAACCATGTTCAAGATTTGTTTTTTCCTCCCCTCTAAGGACTGGAATTGATCCTTCCAAGGTTTCTAAATGATTCTTTTTATTTCTACAGGCTTATGTTTCATTTCTATCTCTGCCTTTTTTTATTTTGTCGGTACCTGGGATCAAACTCACAACCTCGTGCCTGCCAAGCAGGCACTTAAGTCACTGAGCCAAACTCCCGGCCCTATTTTTTTCGAGGTAGGGCTGCACTATATAGTTCAGACCGGCCTTGCTCACTTTGTAGCCCAAGCCAGCCTCCAACTCACAATGCTTCACCTACCTCAGCCTCCAGAGTGCTGGGATCAAAGGTGTGTGCCACCATGCCCGGCCTCTATCTCTGTCTTTTTTTTTTTGCGGCACCAGGGATCGAACTCACAGCCGCACACCTGCCAGACAGGCGCTTAAGCCACTGAGCCAAACTCCCAGCCCTAGTTTTTTGAGGCAGGGTCGCACTATGTAGCTCAGGCCGGCCTTGCACTCGCGTTGTAGCCCAAGAGGGCCTCGAACTCACAACGCTCCACCTACTTCAGCCTCCCAAGTGCTGGGATTAAAGGCATGCGCCACCACACCCGGCTTCTATCTCTGTCTTGTAAAGTCCTTTTGTATATGTTGCTGGGCCTTGTGTATGGTAACAAGTGCTCTACCAATTAATCTATATGCCCAACTCAGAGGTACATCCTTCATAAGCATTCTACCACTGAGCTACATCCTCAGTACTCTCTCTTCTATTCTAGGGTCTTGCTAAATTGCCCAAGTTGGCCTCTCATTTGCAATCTTCCTGCTGCCGTCTTCTGAGTAGCTGGGATTACAGACACGCACCATCCTGCTTGGATTTTTTTTGTTTTGTTTTGTTTTTACAAGTGGATGTTATGCTGGGGATTTAGCTCAGTGGTGCAAGGTTGTGAGTTCGATCCCTGGTACCAAAAAAAAAAAAAAAAAAGCAAAAAAATTATTGTACAAGTGGATGTTATTTCTTGACATTTTAGAGTTTATGTCATTTTAGTAATATCGGGGATATAATGCAGAAGTGGTGGACAGAGTGGTTCAAAATTTGGTGTGCGTATACTCTAGGTCTCTATAAACTGAGGTTTGATAAAAGTCCTTAAAGACTTTGCCAGATGAGTTGCCAGTAGTGCTCCTACTCTCTGGCTCTACCTTCCTTGAGATGGGGGAAGGGGAATAGCTCTACTTTATTCTCTGACTTTTAGCAGTGAGCCTGGTTTACCTCTACTGCTCACTTCTAGACTGGAACCAGCAGACCTCTAATGTTAGCCCAATGTATCAATTTACAATTCAGATCTGTTCATTCCCATAGAAATATTGTTTTGTTTTTTTTTGGTACTGGGGATTGAACTCATGATCTCATGCTTGCCAGGCAGGTGCTCACGCCACTGAGCTAAATCCCTGGCCCTTCAGTTTGTTTTTGAACCTTGCTATCTCCTTTTATCTATCTTTTTTTTTGTTTGTTTTTGGTACCTGGGATTGAACTCAGAACCTCACACTTGCCAGACAGGCGCTTGTGCCGCTGAGCTAAACCTCTGGCTCCTTTTATCTATCATTGCTGTGGTTGGAAAGAAGAAATATACCCAATCACCCATTATGAAGTCATCTGTCTTTAAACTCACTTTTGTATATAAAAGAAAGGTCAAGTGACCTGAAGCAAGATAGCTTTATTTATTTATCCCACTTTCCCATATCCTAAGTGCTGCTAAGTTCTAGGAAAATAATAACCTTGGCTGTGTTACTCAGTTATAACAGCAGTGCCTAGAACAGGTCTGGCATACATTAAGAACTCAATACAAACCAGGTGTGGTGGCTCATGCCTGTAATACCAGCACTCGAGAGGCTGAGGTAAGACAACTTTTGCAAATTAGAGAACAGCCTGGGCTACAAAGTGAGCTCAAGGACAGCCTGAACTGCATAGTGAGACTGTGTCTCAAAAAAAAAAAAAAAAAAAAAAAAGGGCTGGGGATTTAGCTTAGCAGTGTAAGTGCCTGCCTGTAAATGCAAGGTTGTAAGTTTTATTCCCAGTACCAAAAAAAAAAAAAAAAACAAAAAACAAAAAAATCTCAGTACATACTTGTAAGTTACTGAGCTGCCCAGGCTGGGCTTGATTTTATGCTCCACTGCCTCAGCTCCTTTGAGTCTGGGATTATAGGCCTGTATCACCATTCCCAGCTTTCTGCCTAATAATCTTATCAGAGATGTTTTCCCTAACATTCTCTTTAAATACTAACTCCTACTGTCTGAAAACATTTTCTCCCTGCTCCCTACTTTGTAGCACCTGCCACCATCACATACACATACACACACGTTCATGCTCACACTCAAGTATATAAAACTTAACTATTTACCATTGGATCCTGTGCTGGAATGTAAGTCTCACAAGGATAAGGCCTTGTGTTGTAGTTTATTTTTATAAACCAAGCACCTAGAATGGAGCTTACTGAAACAGGGAGGGAGCAGATAACCTGGAGAAGATCAACCAGGAGCCCTCTGCACATGTGTGTTTGGGATTAGGTTTCTTTTTCTTAAGGTTTAGGGATTGTTACCCTGAAATGAGGCAAACAACAGTGATTTAAACAATCAGCTCTGATAAAACACAGTGTGTATTAGCAAATGTTGAGGGTGAGCAGGGTCCTGTGGGAAGGTGAGAAGACTTTCCAGAGTGATGCTGGCCCACTAGGGGTGTGTTCTAGGCAGAGGAAGTTCAGCAAGCAGGACAGGCAGCCAGGGAAAAGCCAAGTCCAGAGGGAGTCAGGACGACCCAGTGAAGGACAAGATAAGATGAAGCCTGGGACTGACAGATAACAAAAAGCCAGGCCCCAGGATGGGAACACAATGGCCAAGGCCAGGGTTCTGGTGGCCCGATAAAGAGCAGCCCCATGTTAGATTAGTGGGATCCTCCTGTCTAAGAATGTGATAAATACAAGATGATAGATAAACAGTACCACCAAGTCTCTATTCATACCCTTCTGAAAAGTCCTTCTGTTGTTTGTGCTGATAATTTTAGAAAAGTTATAACTAACAGTGCTTGCAAAAGTCTGCTTGCTACATATCTGAGTTCCTGTATGCACGATTCCAAGTCAAACTTTCCTGCTTGTAACTCTGTAGGCTGACCTCAATTTGGCCCAGAGTGATCTAACATGTAGTGATTTTTGTGTACAAAAATCCCTAAAGACCCTATGGCAATCTGCTCTGGTCCTTCTACTATTGGCAGCTTTCTACTTCTACTCTACAAGAAATGCTTTTGCTCATTTGTCTCTTAACTCTCTACCTGGTAATTCTTTCTGGGCTGAGAAAAGAACACACCAGCCAAAGGATGTGTTGCCATGTAATAGTGGCTGCATAAATATAATATTCATCATCTGCATAATTTATGTAATTAAATACAAAAATGAATGAAATCTCAGGCATTCTACAGGGCTGTAGGTTCAAAGATTTGTTCATATAAAGATGTTTATATGTTTTATTTAAGAGTTTAAATGCTTAAGCCGGGCATGGTGATACACGCCTTTAATCCCAGCACTCGGGAGGCTGAGGTAGGAGGAACGTTGTGAGTTCGAGGCTGGTTTGGGCTACAACATGCGTGCAAGGCCGGCCTGAATTACATAGTGCGGACCCTATCTCAAAAAACTAGGGCCGGGAGTTTGGCTCAGTGCCTTAAGCGCCTGCCTGGCAGGCACAAGGTTGTGAGTTCGATCCCTGGTGCCAAAAAAAAAAAAGAGTTTAAATGTTTAGCTGGGCATATTGGTGCATTCCTGTATCCCAGTTATTTGGGAGACTGAGGTAAAAGGATTATGAATTGAAGGGTAACCTTGATAATTTAGCAAGACCCTGTTTCAAAAACAAAAAAACATAAAGGCCTTGGGATGGAACGTACAGCATCAGTGAGAGCACTCGCCTAACATCTGCAAGACCCAGGATTTCATTGGGGGTGGTGGTGGATGAACAAAAACAACCTCATCAAACACTGAACATCTAACAAGGGAAACAATAAGAGAAGCTATATTTGATGAAGTAAAATGAAAAATTACTAGTAAGTGAGAGATCTGGGTTCATATCCTAACTTATTTATTTATCAGATGCATGAACTTGGGAAATTGTGAATCTATTTTCTTATCCACATGATATGATAGCATAATGCTTGCTTTAAAAAGTTGCTCTGAGGGTTTCAATGCAAAAGTGACTAGGAGAGTAATTCTAGCACTAGGGAAGCTGAGCTAAGAGGACTGCCCCAAGTTCATGGCCAGCCTAGATTACACAGTGAGTTCAAGACCAATCTGAACGACATAGCAAGACCCTGTCTCAAAAAACCAAAACAAGCCGGGCGTGGTGGCGCACGTCTTTAATCCCAGCACTCGGGAGGCTGAGGTAGGCAGAGCGTTGTGAGTTCGAGGCCGGCTTGGGCTACAACGCGAGTGTAAGGCCGGCCTGAGCTACATAGTGCGACCCTGCCTCAAAAAAAAGCCAGGGCTGGGAGTTTGGCT